>VNJR01000839.1:0-63438 GCA_008042585.1 Drosophila punjabiensis
GGACCCAGGACCCAGGCCCAGGCTCCGCTCTTGGTTAAAAATCCGACTTGCATCCGCACAGACCCCCCCCCCCCCCCCCCCCCCCCCCCCCCCCCTCACACCACTCCACCCCTCCCCCAATAGTGTATAGCGTGGATGCAATATGAACTTCTTATGGTGCTTAATCTGGATCTTGATCTTGAGGACAACAACCCAAGCCTACAACTCAAATTATGGGACTGATGCAAAAAACAAAAAAACAAAAAAGAAAAAACATAAAAAACAAAAAAAGAAAACGAAAATAAGAAACAAAAAATAAAACACAAGAATTAAGCAAGGAAATTAAGCAAGCAAATTAAGTAAATAAATAAGCAAGGAAATGGAAGTAAAAATGGAAATTAAAAAGCAAAAAAAGAAAACCCCATTAAGTGTATGTATACTAAGTGTATATGTATTGAATGATTCAACAATGAATTCAACAATGAATTCAACAATGATTCAATAATTAAAAACGAAGTAGATCCTTCCATATGCTAAAAACAAACAACAAAAACAAAAAAAGAAAACCAGGAGTAAACATAAGCAAAGATCTCGCTGCTGAGGCCATTTGTTATGACTCTTTGAATTTGTTTACAACCCAAATTAGGAAATTGTGAAGTCCCCAAAACAAAATATATAAAAAAAAAACAACAAAAAAACACATACATAAATAATTAAGAAATATAAAAACAAAACAAAAGCAAAAGCAAGAGAAGAAGAAACATTAAACAGAAATTCTAGAAATACTGTGAAGGTTTTTTTTTGTCATTTCTATAATTCTAAATAGCGACTTTTATAAGCATTTGTTTTTTTTTTTTTGATTTGATATAAATGTTAGACGATGGATTGATTGATTGATTGATTGATTAGTGAACGTTTAAAGTAGTCTTTAATTTAAAGAAAAACAAACAAGAGATGATAAAATGATGAAATGAAATGTTAGCAAATATATATATACACACATATATATATATATATATATATATATATAAAGAAACAAGAACGGATTAACTATGACGGAACTAAGCCCCATAATTGACAATTTTTAAAGCACGATTCGAGATCACACACACATATAAATTTAATAAATTACACATGTATTAATATAATGAAATGATGTATTTACGAATAAAATCTAATATTATCACATGAATACGAGTGTCGCGGTTTCTAGTTTTCTCTTCTTCTTATTTAAAGAACTCTGAAGGGAACTGCGGCTCAATGACAATCTTAAAGGGCTTCCTCACAACCTCTTCCTTCATTTCTTCGTCTGTTCCCGGCGGGCTGCCAATAAAGTCGCTGCAAAAAAGACATAATAACCTTTAGAAGCAACTCAACCTCAACTTTCCTTTAGAAATACTCACTCCTCGTTGGCCAAAGTCACGTTAATGCGATCGGTGGAGACGCGTGTGGGTCGGATGGCGCCAAAGAAGTCCGTTATGGGCACCTTGTGCGGATCGCGGCGATACAGATCCTTGCGCACGCCCACCGTTGAGATGCAAACACGCTTGGGGCACACTTGCAACTGCACAAAATGGAAAGAATGCTTAGGAAAACCCCTAAAAACCAAATGAAATCACTTACAAACTCGCCAATGGTGCGCTTGCTGAAGGGCTGCACCTTCTCGAGGAACTCCAGAGCGTAGTAAGTATAACGATCTATCATGTAGACGCCAATCGAGGGATCCACATGATGCTAAAAAGGATAATTCATTTAATAAAAGGTAATCCTTGGTGTTACTTAGCTTACCGACAGCGAATCCTCGCCCACGAGGCTACTGGCCACCGCCAGGACATTCGGCGAGGTGAACTTCTCGTACAGGGAGGCCGCCTGGCAGGTGTCAACCATGAAGAACAGCTCGTTGTAACTGCAGGACAGTAAAAAGTTATCTTCTTCATCGAAAAATGATAGCTACACTTTACCGCTTCTTCTCCCACATCTGCTGAATGCCATCGGCCAGCTCCTGGCTGGTTATCTCCTCCGAATCCTGGAACTTCAAGAACCCATCACCGCCATGACCCGTCAAATAGATCAAAACATTGCTGCCGGCGTCCGAGAGTAGCTTCTTGGACCGCGCCGTACCGTTCTGGGTGCGTCCCGTGAGCAGACGCACAAAGTTCTCCACGGTGACCTCGTAGCCGCGATAATCCACCTCCACATCGTCGCCATACACATTAATGTGCTGATTGGCGTTATTATAAACCTGGCCGGGACGCGGATTGCGGGCATTGCAGGCCATATCGTCGGCGATCATCAGGATTATCTGCGAATCGGGAATGCCAAGGCGCTTCACCGATCGATAGATGGAGAGCACGTTGGCCACATGCCGGTAATTGAACCAGAAACGAGAGGCATCCACCAGCACCGCCCAGTTGTTGGTGTGCGTCGAGCGTTGGGCGGCGTCCACGAAGCCGTCGGGCAGCACACGAGTGTCCTGCGCCGGTTGCTCCGCCAGGCAGCAGGAGTAGGCGATTGCCTGGATGATGACAGCCAGGATAATAGGAAATTTAGGTAGCATTTTGCGTGGAAATTGTTCTCTGGTTTCAACTTCTTTCGATAAACTCAAAACGAAAAAGAATCCAGGGGGAAAAAATGTAAACACCGAAACGCACTAACGCGTGTTTGCCGCTAACATCTGGCCAACAGTGCGCCTAACAGTACTCTGTTAGGACGCTGTTAGCCTAAATAAGTGATTTTTAGCCTTTTAACAACCATATTTTAGCCCATTCGGGCACAGAATATGAATAATTCTCGAAAAACCATATTTAAAATTCGAATAATCTAATGCCAGCAGCCCGAACCGCCGTCCACAAGAGCGAGGCGGTAAAGACGATGACAGAGAGGGTGGTTAGAAAGAGAGGGGGCAGTCAGAGCCGCCATGTTGATTAGCCCTATTTTCCAAAGCCTATTTCTCCCCATTAAAAGCCAAAAAGTAACAATTTTAAACATAAAACAGTTAGTACTTGGCGAATACAATCTATTGCAAGCAAAAAATTTAAAGCTAACCGATGTAAAATGACCAAAAAAAGCAACTGAAAATGAAGAAAATTCAGAGCGAATGACGCTGCAATGACAAAGAGCAGGCCGATAAAGAGCGCGGCAAAGCGAAAGGCGGAGAGCGCCGCAGATGTGCCAATGTGTGTGTGTGTGTGTGTGTTTCTGTGTTGAGTGGCCATAAAAGCCTTGTTTGCGTGTGGAATTTAACTGTTTTCTCGCCGTCTGCGAATTGGGGGGCACACACACATCCACATCAACATATACGCACACACCGGCGCACCTGGGAAAATGGGGGAAAATGGTGCCAAGACGGGCAATACTGGGCTTCTTTGGAAACTCTGAATTCGCCGCGATCATAGGCTCTCTGCCTCGCTCTCTCTCCATTCCATTCCACTCCCTCTTTCTCTCTCTCTCTCTCTCTTTTTTTCTCCTCGGTCGTTCTTGGCGATTGCTAGTCTGCTGCCACAGCCGCCGCTCTCTGATTCACGTGGGTTTTCATATGCCTCCATATTTGTTTTTTCTTTCTTTTGTATGTTTGTGTTGTTGCAGGGTCGATTTTTCGATGAGCTTTAGGCTCTGTTCCACTCTACTCTGCCGGAAGTTTTCTTTTTATCCACATATCGCCAAGTGCACTGTGTGCCGCCATTCGCCTATCGCTGCTTCTGCTTTACCCTGGCCTTTCGCTCGCCTTGCTGCGTGGCATTTTGTCGGCGGCCATTACGTTTTCCAATTGCCTTTAGTGCAAACACACGCACACACATGCCTGCGCCACAAAGCAACTGTGCGCTGGTATGTGTGCGTGTGTGTATTTAAATGTGAATTTTGTATCAAAGCGCAGAGAAAAGAAACAATGATTTCTGTTTAAAATTAAGCGAGTGGGCGTTAATGCAAGGAAAACAATGAAAATGTGAGCATTTTTCGAGCTTGGGGAACTTTAAATGGGCCAGGATAAAACAGCTAGCCAGCGATAACTAGGATAATCGATCGAAACGGCCTTCGTGGCTAATTGATGATGTCACAGCGGCGGAAATGGCGTGTATGTCCTGCCACTGAACACTTGACCCAGTTGGGGCAATATGGAAAACGGCTTTCCCATGGCTTAGCACCCTAGAAGCAGTATCAAAAGAAGAGGGGGCGATGGCGAAGAGCATTTGGTCAAGAGCGCGGCTGCATAATAATGCGAAGGCGATGCAAAAAGCTATTGATATTGATTTTTTTCCCCTTGGCGGGCTCTTCTCATTTCCGCCGCTGTTTCACACCATTTCCCCACATTTTCCTCCGGCAATTAAGGCTTGCCTTTAACCCAGTTACCCGCAGTGGTCCTTCGGCGGCGGGTGGGAAAATTATTGTTAAGTGGGTGGCAGGACAATAGAGGGAACAGAGGGACAAAACGAACGAAACATGAGAGAGAGAGAGGGAGAGCACGAGAAAGGACGAAAGGACTCGTCGGCACCTGACACTTGCAGGATTCCCATGCCGCATCCCTTTATTGCGTCCTTGGAAACAAACAATAATGACAGCAAAAGCAGGAGCAGCAGGCAGCAGCAGCAACCTACGGCACAGCATCGCAAGTTGAGGAAAATCTCGGGAAAAATCCGCAGGACAACCGAAACGTGCTTGGCCTAGAAACAGAGCGGACGAGCGGCTCAGTGATGGCAGCGAGAGGGGGAAGCTGCCTGCGCCGCTTGCCATTTACCATTTTTCCCATTTACCACCCCCGTACTTCGTGTTTCCGAGCCGAGTCCTTTTGCTTTGCTTGTACGCTTTTTCTTTTTTGTGTTTTTTTGCCGACGCAACAAAGAGACAACATCAACAACAACACACACATGCAGCAATGAGAGAGAGAGAGCGCACGAGAGCGCGGCGAGAGAGCATGCGACGAGAACCAGAGCGAGAGAGAGGGGCCAGAGCAGCAAACATTTGCCAAAAACAACACGTAGGCCGGGCGAAAAACACAAGTCGCCCGTGCAATGCCCTTTAACCACATAAAACATATGTTCCGAATTTGCAATGGCATCTGTTAGCAGGGCTGCCAGACGTCAGAAGGAAAATAAAAAACATTTAATTAACAAATAAGTACAGAAAAAATACTCATTTCATTCCAAAATAATCAAGACCGATAGCTAAACTAATCGCATAACTCAATTACAATACCAACATTTTTCATTAGTTCAACCCAATCATCCAATTAATGTTGACATATCATTAATTTATATAAATTGTTTTGAAATGTGTTCTATAAACCTATTACTTCCGTGATAATAATAATCGATTGGAAATAAATTCTAAACAGCTCCCAGAATAAGACTATAACCGAATAGAAAGCATCCATAATAACATAAAACAAACTATAATAAATATTGATAGTTGCTGACATATTTTTTATTTACATATAAAATAATTAATGAATATTTCTTTTAATTAGGCACCCATACTAGACATAATACTGAAATCCTCGGGACAGAGCTGCCACCCGACATACCAACTGCCTGCGATAGTGCAGTATATTGGATAACAAAGGGTAACGCCGCGCCGGGGCGAATGCGGCGAATACGTGTTTTCGCCGTCGGGTCGCGGGGACGAGTAGCAGCAGCGGCAGAGCAGCGTCGCTCTCTTGCTCTCCATTTTAGCTCGTTATTTCGCTTCGCACCGTGTTCGCGTTCACAACTCTGCGTTCGGGTTCTGCATTTTATTTTATTATTATTATTTTTTTTTGTTTGTCCTCCTGCTCCTGACTGGGCGCAGTTGGTTCGTTCGTTGATTCGTTCGTTCGGTTGTGTGAGCGGGGAGCTGCGGTAATGCAATAGAGCCGCCGAGTCAAGTCAGTCGGATCGCAGGATGCAATGCAAACAAAAGCGAAAATGCAAATGAAAATGAATGCGGAAAATTCGCAAATGGACAACTGAGCCGAAAGAGAATTAAGTAAGTAAGGTATTCGCGTTGCTTTCGTTGTGTGTTGCGTCTGTTCGCCGTTCGCTTCGCTCGTGTTCTCTCGTGCCTCTCGTGTCTCTCGTTTCGTGCTCATTCCTCTCAAATGCGAAAAGAAGCCCAAAAGTAAAACACGAAAGAGCGAAAGACAAGTGAGTGCTGTGCTGGGCTGTGCTGCTCGCTTCGCGCGTCATGCGAAAGAAAACGGAAAGAAAAGCGTAAAATTCATAAACCCAAAACTTCAACGGCACCCAAAATTTCGTTCGTGTTTGTGTGCGGCCCAGTGTTCTGGCTTTTCCGTGGCCCACCCCCAACCAACCTCCACTCGACCAGCCCTGCGCTGCTTCCCCACACCCCCGTTTCGATTGCAACTGCCCCGAAGACGGAACGGTTTCCACGGTTTTTCTTTTTTGCCGAACCGAACCTCGGCGTATTGGTGTGTTTTTTTTTTTTTTTTGCGTGTGTGCTTGTCCGTGTGCAAGAGAGGGAAGAGACTCTAAGAAGCGATGTTGGCAACTCTGCCAATTCTTTGACAACTTTTCCGCTTTGTGAAAATTGTGCGGCCAGTTTCCGTTTCTGCTGCGGCCCCTCACTTCCTCTCTAGCCCAGCGGTCCGCTGTCACCGCCGTCGTCGCCGCTTCCTCGGCCGCTTCGCTCAGTGTTTACAATCGTAGCGTTTTTGCACACTGTGCCGTGTGTGTTTTTTGTGTTTGTGTGGGTTCTACTTCACAGCGTATACACACATCGATATATTACTCGGGTCTTCATTTTGTTATTTGCGATTCGCTTTTACTTCCTTTATTCGTCTGTTTTGTTGCCATCGCTCGCTGTCAGTGGTGTTTCGCTTTTTCCATGGAGGGTGGTGACGGCGGCGGCGGCGAGTGAGTGTGTGCATGCCTGCGTTTTCCGCTTTCCACCGCACCGCCGGTGCAAACTGCAATTTCTAAAGGCAAAATCAAATCCCAGCGAAGGTCGCTCTCTTTCGCTCCCCTCTCCCTTAACTGCTGTAAGTGCGTGTGTTGCCTCTTGCCTCTCTCTTGCCACAGCACTCTCTCTCCCTTCCTTCCTGCTGACTGGTCACACTAAAATGGCGCCTGTCAGAATCCACTGGGATCATCAAGGCAAGAAGAAGAAGAAGAAGGAGCAGCAGCAAGGGAAGTGGAGGCAGCCGAGGAGCCGACGCAGAAGCCGAAACAGGATACTTAACCAATTTTGAGGATTATTCAACGTGTGCCCATCAATTCTTCAGCTTCTCTTCGCTTCTTCCCCTGACCCACTCCACTCCCCACCGCACCGCTTGCTTCGTTTCGCTTTCCTCGCACTCTCGCATCAGCTCCCAGCTGCTGCTGCCAAAACTTGTTTTTTAGAATTGGTAGAAGCAGCGCCGGCGGAGAGGGGAGCAGCTACTGACTGGCTGGCAGGCAAACCGC
Source organism: Drosophila punjabiensis (assembly GCA_008042585.1). Taxonomy (NCBI): domain Eukaryota; kingdom Metazoa; phylum Arthropoda; class Insecta; order Diptera; family Drosophilidae; genus Drosophila; species Drosophila punjabiensis. The sequence continues at coordinate 7,374 of VNJR01000839.1, forward strand.
AAAAGCATGTTTAATGTTTAATGTTCTAGTCGCAGTTTGGTCAGGAGAGTCCTGATCGCCGGGGATTAGTGCGGCTGAGAGCAGCGGGGATTTGCTTTTGAGCCAGGTGAAAGCCAAAAGCCGCCAGGGCCATAAAAGTAATCGGTTTTGTAGTTTGGTTTGGTTTTACGTTTGGAAAATGTTTGCGCGATTATTACTGGTTTTTTTAACGTGAAATTCCGTAAGGTCCTGGCAAATGCTCAAGTGTTTGTGTTTGTGTAGTAAAAGATATAGCTTTAAACATATTTTAATTTATAAAAAGGGAATACCTTTGGAAAATTTAATGTTTACTTGAATCACCAGTTGGCAATCCTTGAAAATAACCTCACTAGCTTCTATATCCTTGTTCCTTAATAGTTATTTATTATTTCAAGCTGTTTTTATGCTAATTTTGATTGTTTTTGATCATAAAAAGTAAATTAAATACAACAAAAAGATCAAAGTTGATTTGCAAGATTTGTTGTTCTGTTAAAGTGCATTTAAATCCACTTGATGAATTTTCTTGCGCTTCTATAAGTGTTCTCAATCCAATGTATGGTGCCAGGATTGTACTCTCTGGACACCTTCATGCTCTTGGCCAGAGAGACGTCTTGGCTTGCCCCTTGATATGTTTATTCAGTGTTTAGAGTAGGGTTAAGCTATGAAAATAGGCCAAGAATGTGAAACATGGCGAGTAGAGAACTGCGACGACGACCTACTTCCAGATTGAGTGATTTTTTTCTCGCCTCCGTCGTACTCTCTCTCTCTCCATGTCTCTTTTTCTCTCTTCCTCTCTCTGTTAAAGTTTGCCCCCAAAGAACCACACGGCGGATTAGTAATATGAGTCCCGCTTGAATCTTTTCAGGTAATCCTCGACATCACAGTCAACCAATGGGACCAAATCACTGCGACACGAACTGGACACAAACAGCATCGGATCGCACAGAGGAGGAGGAAAAGAAGCAACTGCAGGAGAAGGAGGAGGAGCTGGAGCAGCAGCAACAGCAGCAGCAGCAGCAGCAGCACCAGAAGCAGTACGTGGAGGCGACGGCAACGGAGCAGCATCGGCGGCCATCATAGGAGCAGCAACGTCGGCAGTAGCTGCCCAGGGCCTCTCGAGGATGTCCAGTCGGAAGCCAGGCGGTGGTGCTGGTGGTGCTGCCGCTGCCACGGCCACCCTAGAGGACAATGCCAGCGTGGAGAATCCGGCCAGCAGCGAGGAGTCCTCCTCAACGGGCGTCAGCGAGGAGCTAGCCACCAGCATCAGCACCAAACCATCATCATCGCCCACTCCAACGCATGTGGAGGCGACAGCGCCAGCTGACGCAGAAGTGGACAAAGATCAGGATGTCAAGGAGACCAAGGATGCCAAGGAATCCTCCCCGGCACCAAAGACCCTCGCAGCCACCATCAGCAGCAGCACCACAACTACCAGACGCACGCCCACGCCCACTTTAACGCCCACCAGCGATGGTGTAGCGATCAAGAGCGTGCGCATCACCCGGCACTCGTCGCCTCTACTGCTACTCAGCTCGCCAACGACCTCGCGACGTGATGTCAGCGGCAGCGACGCAGCAGCAGCAGCAGCAGCACTGGACGGCGAGGAGTCGACAACAACACAGGGAAGCCAGGCCAAGAGCTCGGTGGAGCGCTTGCTGGCACCCGTTATACGCGGACGCAAGTCTATCAAGGATCTGAAAGAAGCCAAAGAAGTCAAGTCCGAGGAGGCGACAGCAGAGCTGCCACTCAAGGAGGAGCCACTCGCCGAGGGCAACGAAACCCAGGAGTCCCAGCCGCCAGCCACGGACGAAAAAGACCACAAAGATATAAAAGACAAGGATAAAGAGAAGGAGAAGGAAAAGGAGAAGGAGAAGGAAAAGGAGAAGGAGAAGGAGAAGGAGATGGAAAAGGAGAAGAAGGAGCCAGTGACTCCCACCACCTGTAATCGTGTCACTCGAAAATCACACGCCCAGGAACAGGCCAACAACACTCGCGTCACGCGCAACCGTCGCCAATCCTCCACAGTTGGCGGCATCACCTCAGCCGCGTCCTCATCCGCCGCTGCCGCCTCTGCCTCTGCCACATCCTCACCTGCGACAGAGCAACCACCGCCGCTGCCGCCAGCCCGCGGACGGCGGAAGAAGCCAGTGGCTGCTGCTGTGGTACCGGCCACGAAACGGAAGCGATCCGAGGATTCTGCTGATTCCGTTGCTGATCCGGAGGCCAGCAGTGCCGCCAAGTACAGCAAGGTGGTGGTGGTGGTGAAGACAGAGGACGTAGGAGATCCCAACGATGAGGATGCAGCCGCAGCAGTCCTGGAAGGAGTCATCAAGCAGGAGCCTATGGACGCCAGTGAGGTGGGCTCCATACCATCGCCAGCAGTCACACCCACACCCACACCCGCGCCAGCACCGGCACCGGCATCCGGGCGGCGGGGACGGGGTCGCCCGCAGAACAGAAACTCGACATCGCCGGCAACGCCGTCGGCGGCCACCACGCGAGCCACGCGGCTTAGCAAGGCGGGCTCGCCGGGAATTGTGGCGCAGGAACCGGCGCCACCAAAGCGACGACGCGTGGGCTCTAGCACGCGGAAGACTGCCTCGGCCAGTTCGCTGGCACCTAGCTCACAGGGTGGCGCCGGGGATGAGGACTCCAAGGATAGCATGGCCTCGTCCATGGACGATCTGCTGCTGGCCGCCGCTGACATCAAGCAGGAGAAACTGACGCCGGACTTTGACGAGACCTTGCTAACGGAGAGCCTGCCCTCTACTTCGGCTGCATCGATTGCCTCGGTATCCTCGGCCAATGGTCATTCCTCCTCCTGCATCATCGAGCCGCTCACCGTGGACACGGAGAGCACCAACAACAAGCCCGCTGACCCAACGGCGGCGGCGGCGTCGGCGACGAAAGTCAAGGAGTCGCCAACGTCAGCAGCAGCAGCTGTAGCAGCAGGAGCATCATCCGTTGAATCCCCATCTACATCCCCATCAAAGCCAGCCACGCTGGGATCTGCCGCAGCAGCGGGGAAGGCGCCATCGCTTAGTCCGGAGATGATCAGCGAAGGTGTCAGTGCTGTCAGCGTACGGAAGTTCTACAAGAAGCCCGAGTTCCTCGAGAATAATCTGGGCATCGAGAAGGATCCGGAGCTGGGAGAGATTGTGCAGACGGTCAGCGGCAGTGGCAGTGGCAGTGGCAGCACCAGCAGCAGCAGCAGCAATGCTGTGGAAGCAGAGGCAGACGTTGAGACAGCTTGTGACGGGGATGTAGCTATGACCACGCCAGCTGAGTCCCCATCCCCTCAGACGAAAGGCGAAGTGGAACTGGGCAAAGTTGACGGGGAACAAGCAACCAGCAATGAGGAAACGGTGGAGCAGAAAGAGGAAGAAACGGAAGCAGACGCGATCGCGGAAGCTGTGCCTCAACCTTCAGCTAGCGCTGTGGAAGAGATTGAAGGCGACCTGGAGGTCTCCTCATGTTCGAATACTTCGTTGAAGGCAGGCCAACTTCGTCTGGATGATAGCACTGACGGCGCCGGCGATGAGGTGCTTCTGGAAGACGGAGAAGAAGGCATCGTCGGCGACGGTGGCCTCTTAGTCAACGGCGACGAAGTACCAGCTGATGATGAGTCGGAGGAAAAGCTTGTTCAGCTAGAGGATCAAGAGCAACCGGCGGAGCCACAACAAAAGCCCGAGGACTACGATGATTTCGAGCACGAGATAATGGAGGAACTGGCCAAGGAGGGTGTCCTCGATGCCAGTGGCAATGCTCTAAGCCAGCAGGTCTCCTCCGCTGATGTCGTCAACCTAGCTGAAGACAAATGCGAGGTCGGCGATCCCTCGCCTGTCGACGAAATGGTGGCCATGGAAGTGGATGAATCCTATATCGATATGAAGCAGCAGGCGGAGCAGCTATTGGTCGAGCACCTTGATGGTGCGGAAACCACGGATGCGGACGACTGCTGTCCCGAGGAGAATAAGGAGAATCTTTCCACGACGCCGGCAGATGTGGTCAGTGGAGGTGGTGGCGCTGCCGAAGGTCTTGTGGTGGTGGACATACCGCTGACCCTCAAGGAGGAGGACAACGAAGAGGAAAAGCCACTGGCGGTGATGGCTGCTGAACAGAACCAGGAGCTGCCACCATTCAAGCTGGCGCTGCAGCTAGACCTGGACAAGGGGGAGAAGGCGAATGGCAAGAAGGAGGAGGAGTCACTCGATGGCGTCGATGTCGGCGACGAGCAGCAGCAGCAGCTGCGACGGGAACAGGAGATTCACCTGCATAATCTGGGTCTCTTGACGCACCAGGCCGCCGAACAGAGGCGTCAGGATCTGCAGGAGGCTCACACGCGCCAAGCGCAGCTGCACCAGAAGCAGCAGCAGCACTACAACCAACATGGCCAGCACCATCTCCACCATCACCAGCAGCACAAGCGACAGGGAGCTCGAGGAAGCGGCGGACTTAGCGGCGGCGGCGGCAGTAGTGCCACCCATGTCGAGTCTAGCGGCACCCTAAAAACAGTGATCAAGCTGAATAGGAGCAGTAACGGTGGAATGGGCGGCAGCGGTGGCCTGCCCACAGGTACGGTCATCCATGGTGGCGGTGGCGGTTCCTCCTCCGCCTCCTCAACATCCTCCTCCTCGGTGGGCAGTGCCACGCGTAAATCAAGCGGCGTTTTAAGCTCCGCAACAGGAGCTGGTGCAGGTGCAGTGGCCGGTGTACGCCGCCAATCGCTCAAGATGACATTCCAAAAGGGTCGGGCTCGCGGTCATGGTGCCGCCGACCGATCCGCCGACCAGCATGGCGCCCACGCCGAGGACTCGTACTACACCATACAGAATGAGGTGAGCTTTGACTTGGAATTAACTTCTCCAACTGTCAGCCACTAACGAGATATATATTTTTTGTTAATCTTGCAGAACGAAGGTGCGACCAAGTCCAGTGTAACTACGGGTAATCCCGGCCGCAAGACCAATAACCGTTTCAGTTCGACTAACAACCACCACCACTCGGCGGTAGCCTCCTCGCACGGTAACCACAGCCACTCAGCGGTCCAGTACAGTGCGTATAGATCAGATCTCGCTCAGAATCGTGTGACGCTCGCTTCAAAGACTCTTGGGTCTAGTTCTAGGCTAGGGATGTGTATGTATCGGAGGGAAAACTCCGATAGAATTATCGCAAAATATTGGAAAATATCGCATTTAACGTTTAAATATCGTTCTTACGGAAAATGTGATATATTTGTTTCCTTTTTCCGATTATATCTGTCTGATATATCAAGTATAATATATCATATATTGATTTATATATCGACTTTTGCGTCGAATATCAATTTAGTATCGATTTATAGATAAGTTTTGCCATCCCTAGCTTAAGACCAAAGCCTGTTTTCACTTCTAGGGAATCAAACTTAAACCAAACCGAAAACAGGTTACCTCCCAGGCAGCCAAGCGAAGCCATTATATCTTGTCTAGGCATTTCTATGTCCTTTTCTTATGGTTATTATTTATTTTATATGAAGACTGTAACTATATTTTGGCTGTTACAAGCTTTACTTATTAATAACCAGCTAACTATAACGTATCTAGAAGAATAAGCTTATTATTTACAGAGCAAAGAAAGCCTTTTGCTTTTTTAAGGATGATACAAGTATCCCGGAAACGTAACTGTTGAACGAAATGGCTTTATTATGGCCCAAAAATTAGGAAAATATGTTTTACTAAGGTGAAGTTTCTTGCGTTTTGTACCCTTTTTAGGGCATTATAACTTTAGTTAGTGAAGGAGTCATTTCCCAGCCTATAAATCATATGTATTTCTGATCAGCATAAACAGCCGAGTCAATCTAGACATGTCCGGTAATCTTTTTTCTTTGTTTTTAATTTTTTCATAATTTTAAAAGGGGTTAAAATCGTAAAAATTGTCAAAAATTGATCAACATTTTGAAATTTAAATATTTTAAATGCTGTATTTATTTTTATTACCGAATTGAAATAATGAAATTAATTTTTGACTGAGTTATAGGTTTTTTAAACTTTAATTTGTCCAAAAAATGATCATATAAAAATATCGATAAATATCGGTTTAAAGAATGCGATTATTTCAGGTCTTCTTGAGGACAGAAAAGCTTAACGAATTGAACGAATGCTTTAATTTTCGAACTGTAGCTCCTCCCTTTGCGGGGGAAATGGTTTGGTTTGATTTCCCCCTCACATCATACATTCGGGATGTTATTTTCAAACCCGTCATTCTCTCGAGCACTGTACATAAGGCACCGTCATGGTCAACGTCATCGTCATCCCACACCCTTATCCACATCCAACATACCCAACCACACACATCATTTCCGTTTCCAGCGGACAAAACTCACTAACAGACGCCTGCAGGACAAGTCTAAAAGAGGCAGAAACTATAGCTCGAACTTTTCCCTAATCTCTAAAACAGATTCGTCGCACTCGGAAGGGCAGGGACAGGCGGAGCACGGTTTCTATCAGATGGTGAAGAAGGACGAGAAGGAGAAAATTCTCATACCGGAGAAGGCCTCATCGTTCAAGTTCCATCCGGGAAGGCTGTGCGAGGATCAGTGCTACTATTGCAGCGGCAAGTTCGGTCTCTACGACACGCCCTGCCATGTGGGCCAGATCAAGTCCGTGGAGCGCCAGCAGAAGATCCTAGCCAGTACGTATTCTCCTGGCTTTAAGCCTAAGCCTCGGCATTTAACTGAATCTAACTCCATTTCTCTTTAACAGATGAGGAAAAGCTGACGGTGGACAACTGCCTGTGCGACGCCTGCTTCCGGCATGTGGATCGTCGAGCCAACGCACCCTCCTACAAGAAACGCCTCTCGGCTCCGGGTCACCTGGAAACGGGAGTTGGCAATTCGACAGCGGCTGCCGCAATGGAAAAACACTTTGCCGGCGAGCACGGCTCCATTCCAGAGGCGGCGGCGGCGGCAGGTGATGCGATGGGAACGGGAGCAGGAGCAGGTGCGGGAACGAGCGGCACTGGACAGACTCGTGCCTGCGCCGTCAAGGATTGCGTCGAGGGGGCGGGACACTCGCTGCGACGCAAGTGCATACGGAAGAGCGTTAAGAAGTTCCAGCTCAGCCTGGAGATACCCGCCGGCACCTCGAACGTGTGGCTATGCGAGGCGCACTACAACACGGTCATCCAGTTCTCCGGCTGCGTCCTCTGCAAGCGGCGGCTGGGCAAGAACCACATGTACAACATAACCACGGTAGGTGTTCCTCTCTGTCCCTTTCCTGCGGCATATAAAATATTAATTCTGTATATTTCTCTCAGCAGGACACGGATCGGCTGGAGAAGGCCCTGGCCGAGATGGGCATTCCGGTGCAGCTGGGCATGGGCACCGCCGTCTGCAAGCTGTGCCGCTACTTTGCCAATCTGCTGATGAAGCCGCCGGATAGCACCAAGTCCCAGAAGGCCGAGTTCGTCAAGAACTACAGGAAGAGGTGAGCTTTGCCGAGATGAATACAAAATATGAATAGGAAAAGAACTAAACTTCTCCCTGAATTTAACAGGCTCCTCAAGGTTCACAACCTGCAGGATGGCAGCCACGAGGTGTCCGAGGTAGACGAGGAGGAGGCGCCTAGTGCCGCTGAAGCGGAAATAGGAGCAGCAGCCGGTGGTCACGAGGATGCCGAACTACCCATGGTGGTGGACGATGACGGACACACCGACTCCAATTCGAGTAGTTCCTCCATGACGCCGCTGGACAGCGGCAAGCAGATGTCCAAGCTGCAGGCCATCCTCCAGCAGAATCTGGGAGCAGCGGATGCAGCGGCGACGACAGGCTCAGCGACAGCAGACGCGGCGGCTGGCAGCGGCGGAGGAGGAGGAGCTAGTGGAAGTGGAACTGGATCCGGGGCAGACATTTCAAATGTGCTGCGCGGCAATCCGAACATTTCCATGCGCGAACTCTTCCACGGCGAGGAGGAGCTGGGCGTGCAGTTTAAGGTGCCGTTCGGCTGCAGCAGCAGCCAACGCACGCCCGAGGGCTGGACGAGGGTGCAGACCTTCCTACAGTACGACGAGCCGACGCGCCGCCTCTGGGAGGAGCTGCAGAAGCCGTACGGCAACCAGAGCTCCTTCCTCCGTCACCTGATACTGCTGGAGAAGTACTACCGCAACGGAGATCTCGTCCTGGCCGCCCATGCCTCATCCAATGCCACCGTTTACACGGAGACAGTGCGTCAGCGTCTCAACTCCTTCGATCATGGCCACTGCGGAGGATTGGGCAGCATGTCAGGCTCGGGAACGGGCTCCGGCTCTGGCTCTGGGTCTAGCTTTGGCTCTGGTTCCTCCAGCAAGCGCAGCGGGATACCACAACCGACTGGCGGCAGTGTCCTGGCCACAGCACTCACCACGCCCTACGCAACATCCTCGTCGACGGCAGCAGCAGCAGCAGCAGCGGCGGCGGCGGCCAGCTCAGCGGATCAGCCATCGTCCATGGATCCCGTCATACCGCTGGTGGAGCTCAATGACGACGACGATGATGATGACGAAGGCGTAAGCGGCGAGGATGGAACTGCAGCACCGACAGGAATGGACGACAGCGACATGGATGCGGTCACGCCACTGGAACGCCTCAGCACGGTCTCCGTGGACAAGCTGACCAAGCAGCTCAGCTCCAATGCGGTCACGATCATAGCTCGGCCCAAGGACAAGTCTCTGCTGGCCTCGAGCAACGTCTCAGCTTCCGCTTCGTGTTCGGCGTCCACCTCCAGCTCCTCGTCAGCCGCCGCATCCTCGCCAGAAGAGGTTGTGGTAGCCAAAGCTACCGTCGCCGTCACCACAGCAGCAGCAGCAGCAGCAGCAGCAGCGGCAGCAGCACCCGCCCAGTCCAAGGATGCACCGCCCCTGGTGCTCGTTGGTGGCAACAGTCGCAGCATCCTCAAGTCCAATCTCCTGGGCATGAACAAGGCGGCCGTGGAGATCTTGCCGCTGACCTCCTCCTCCTCCTCCTCCTCCTCCACTTCCTCGCAGGCAGCAGCAGCGACTGGAAGTGGTGGTGGCTCCCAGAAGGTCTCCAGTGTGGCTCAGCTGCTCAGCTCGCCACCTGAGCTAATCAGCCTGCAGCGGCGTCGGACGAGCGGGACTGCTCCGGCAGCCTCAGCATCAGCATCAGCGGCAGTATCGAACAGCCTGCTGGGCAATCTGCATGGCAAGAGGCTACAACTGCCGCGGATACCAACAGCTACTGCGGCTGGAGGAGCAGCGTTGCCACATAATGTGGTCAAGATGCCAGACACACTGCAGCCGCAGGAGCAGCACGAGAGCAAGAGTTCCTCCGCCTCCGCCTCCTCCACTGCTCTGATAGAAGAGGCAACAAAGAAGCTGGCGATGATTAGTCACGAGGAAGATAGGCTGAAGGGCGTCTTGTCCGATCTGCATCACCAAAGGAAGGAAGCTATTTTGCAGTCTGAGCTGAAACGCCTTGAGGGACAGATGGAGATCTCGAGCGGCCTGCAGGCCGATCTGCATACCAGGAGGCTGCAGCAACGAGTACCAGCAGGTGTTGCAACCGGAGCTGGTGGCACGGGTGCCGCCGGAGGTCGTGCCGTGGGAGCGGCTGGAGGAGCAGCGCCGCCACCCAATGTGGTCAAGCTGCCGGACACACTGACGCCGCAGGAGCGGCACGAGAGCAAGAACTGGAAGCCCACGCTGATACCGCTGGAAGATCAAGTGCCGAACAAGTCGCATGCCCTCTACCAGACCGCCGACGGCCGGCGCCTGCCCGCCCTCGTGCAGGTGCAGTCCGGCGGCAAGCCATACCTCATCTCCATCTTCGACTACAACCGCATGTGCATACTGCGCCGCGAGAAGCTCCTGCGCGACCAGATGCTGAAGGCCAACGCCAAGCAGAAGCCGACCGATCAGCAGCACGCCCAGGCGCAGCAGCAGCGGCAGCAGCAACAGCAGCAGCAGCAACAGCAGCAACTACAACAAGCAGGCCACCCCCCGAATGAAGCGAACTTCTCCAGAATGGTGAAGGTGGTCCAGCATCTAGCGGCGCGCGACCTGATCCAGCAATTGCAGCAGAGGAAGCAGAGAAAGCAGCAGCACCAGCCGCAACAGCAGCAGCAGCAGCAGCATCAGCAACAACAACACTTGCCTACGCTGCAGCCAGGCGGCGTGGGAGGAGCGGCAGGAGGAGCGGCTGGAGCGGCAGTACGACTGGCCAGACTAGCGCCCAAGCCGATGCCACCGCTTACTAACCCGCAGATAGGCAGCCAGGCGCCGCTGGACAACAGCAACAACTCGTGGCTGTGGAAGAACTTTCCGGATCCCAATCAGTATCTGCTGAACGGAAACGGCAGCGGCATGGGTTCTGCAGCAAATTCCGCCAGCAAGTTGCCACATCTCACGGCCAAGCCGGCCACGGCGACGAGTAGCGGCGGCGGAGGAGGAGGAGGAGCAGCAGCTGGTGGTGGTGGCAACAACGTTCACAAGGGCGGCACCGGCGGCCTATACCCCATCAAGCTGCACCAATTGCAGCAGCAACAGCAGCAGCACCAGCACCAGCAAAAGCTCATCGATAATGCCATCATGTCGAAGATACCCAAGAGCCTTACTGTAATACCACAGGGAGGAGCAGGAGCAGGAGCAGGAGGCGGCGGTGGTAGCAGTAGCTCCTTGGCCGACTTGGGCGGCGGTGGCTCTTCGGGCAAGGACTGATGACGGCGAAAGCAATGGTCGTCGATGGTGGGCACCAGGCGGAGCAGCAGGATCAACCAGCAGCTTAACGGCACGCGGTGACCCACCGACGACGGCGATGGATGATGATATCTCAAAACTCCACAGCAGGACCAGAGCGCTTGTGCGATGGCTGCTGAAAGTAGGCTAAGTGATAGACGGGGAGGAGACGACGACGACGACCAAACCACGACAGATGAGAGAATCAAGATAATGTCTAAGATTACATAACGTTGTTTGTGTATAAAAGAGAGAGAGCAGCGAATACGATTATCCTTTAAGTGAGAGAGCCGGCGCCGCACACGGATGAAGAGAAGCAGGCGGAAGCGCAAGCGGAAGCGGAAGCTGATATGGATATGGATACAGATACGGATACGGCTACGGATAGTTAGCATTAGCGATACACACTTATACTCTACTCTATTACTGTAGATCATAATACTATATATTTTTTTATTAGATTTACGGGCATATTCACTTGCGATTCGTGTATTATAGATACCAAAATTGCTAGAGCTAAAAAAGGTTTATAGTTTTGTAAGAGACGACACGACACGACACACGACATAACACAACCCAACACACACACCACACAACAAACACAACTTACACTTTAATTTAACATATTTTAAAGAGCAGCACAAAGTAATTGTGGCCAAAAAAAGAGAGAGTTCCGCTCCCGAAACAAAGTTGAGCCGAGGTGCCAGGAGGCCACATACACATAGCAGCTAGAAGTCCAATCCCGCGCCTATATTACGATTCGTTTATAGACTCTTAATTTATAACCATTTATATCTCCCGCATCTGCATTATACACACACAACACACACACACCACAGTCACAGTCACAGCACGAACAGATGATTATTATTATTATATAGAAACTAAACCTAACATTTAACCCTCAAACTGTACATATTTACATGGAGAAAAACACAGAACAGAAGATAAAAATATACACAAAAAAATTACATTAAAAAAATACAAAATACAAAAAACACACACAAATTATAAATGCAAATATGCGAAATATGTGAAAGCGACCCTTAACCACAGAAACAATCAAATTGATCGGTGTTCTCGGTGCCTCTCATCCGGTGGCCTCTGTGTTCCATTCTAAAGGAATTCGAAATCGTAGCTCCCTAAGAGATCATTATTAAAATGAAAAGCTTTCTTCTCAAAACGGAAAACAAATATACTAGACATGCCCCCAGCCCCCCAGCAGATATATAGAGATGATATATATATATATATACTATATATTATATAGATATTTTAGTGGAGGTCAGGCGAGAGAGAATACAATTGTAAATTAGCCCGTTAAGCATAGATATATTTATACACACATATGAGAATTCAATTGTTGTTGTTGGACATTGAAAATGTATTTATAAAAAAAGAGGACAGAAAATTAGGGAAGAGAAAGGAAGAGAAAGCTAAAGAAAGGAAGAAAGCGGAAGCAGCAGCAGCGAGAGCAGGCCAGGAGGCAGCACAAGGGACGAAGCAGCAGGAGAGCTGGCGACCGTGATGAACCTGGAACCTTGATGGATGCCTTGATTTGATCGAACCTCCCCCTTGCCCCCCCCATCTCCCTTGCAAATTGAAATTGTGTGTGCCTGCCTTTGTATGTGTGTGTGTGTGTGTGGTATGCAAGTGCGAGTGTGTTTATGTAGTACTTCTTGTAGCTGTTAGATCCTTTGAAACCCGAAAAAATACACACATCTTACGATTACAACTTATTTATGCAATTATTTTTAAAAACGAATTATTTCCTTTCCAAGAAGCAAAACAAAATCAACGAAATTTATAAATAAACTCAAACCCCCAAATTGTCCAGCTAAAGTAGACAAATGGTTTTATTCATTTTGGGGATAACTTTGGTTGTTGGTTGCATTATTCTTCTCAACTTGATTCTGAGCTGTGTGTGTGTTTTTGGACGCTGAATGTGTCTTCTCTCTCTTTCTTATTTGCTGTATTTCCATCTCTGTCTATCTGGAGAAACATCAAGGCTGTTCTGCAACGGAAACGGAAATGGCCTCCATATTATCGTTCCCTCTTTCCATCCTGCTTCAATTCGAGACTAATATCTTTTGGTTTTGGGACAGGTCAGTTCACAGGACTATATCATATAGCTGCCATAGGGAAAAATCGGTTTAAAATGTAAAACTGTAAAAATTATATGGTATATCCATAATATTTATATGTATTTTATTGCTTCTCTTGTTGTTGTACAAATTATTGTTGCTGTTAAAGAATTGTTGTAGTTGTTGTTGGCAAAAACAAGACTTCGATCTCGCCACTCACAGTACAAATTCATCAAATTCTGGATTTGAAGTAACAGGCGAACAGAAAGCAGCAGAAAGTAACCTAAAATAATTCAGCATACAAAAATTGTATAAGTGCAGCATACTTTTGGGGGGATTCTAATATATTGGGTCATGTATTGCATACTTTTGGGCATGCTAGGTTATTATTAAAGCATCGTCGCTCTGCTGCTTTCTGTTCGCTTGGTATTTCAAATGGGAAACGGGCATTTCCGCGGATTTTATTACATTAGTGATGCTCATCTAGCTATATTGCAATATTGGGGCAAAAAGGCATCTCATTTGCATCGGAGATGCTCATCTAGCTATATTGCAATATTGGGACAAAAATCCATCTCACTTGCATTAGAGATGCTCATCTAGCTATATTGCAATATTGGGACAAAAAGGCATCTCACTTGAATTAGAGATGCTCATCTAGCTATATTGCCATATTGGGACAAAAAGGCATTTCACTTGCATTAGAGATGCTCATCTAGCTATATTGCAATATTGGGACAAAAAGGCATTTCACTTGCATTAGAGATGCTCATCTAGCTATATTGCAATATTGGGACAAAAAAGCATCTCACTTGCATCGGAGATGCTCATCTAGCTATATTGCACTTTTGGGACAAAAAGGCATCTCACTTGCATTAGAGATGCTCATTTAGCTATATTGCAATATTGGGACAAAAAGGCATCTCACTTGCAATATGGGAATTTCTGGACTTAAAATTTTTGAAATTAAAGCATTTTTGGCTTAGTTGCGAAAAATACATAATTTCGGCTCCCCGAATTTAGCTTTCTTATTTGGGTTTGAGTTCGATTTCAGGCATTTATAGCAGTTCCAAAATATTACGTATACGCACTGAGGTATTAGTATTTCAATTTAAGAAAAAATACCAATTAACTGCCAAAAAGATTTATTTATAAGAAGCGATGCAACCCCCAAGCTAAAATTGTTTTCAGGGACCTATAAAAATATACTAAGAAGAAAAGCTATGTTTTATTTGTATTTTTGCTTCAATATTTAAATTGGAATAAGTAGGAAACCCCCCCCCCAAAGTTAGCTTCATTTCTTGTTATGTATGGATTTTGTTTTTATTAACATAAATTTCAAAAAATAATGTTTTTAGCGTTGTTTTTGTTTTGTTTTGGACTTTTGTTTTTAGATTTAGATTTAAATATTCGATATGCAATTGATGTTGTTGCGGGGTTTACAATCTTTCCTGCATAAAAATATATATATATGTATATATATATATATATATATGGTTGTATATAATGTATGCTGTAATGTGGTTTCATTTCATATCATAATTTCTTGTAGTTTTCTATTCTTTTGTTGTTGTTTTGTATGTGTGTGTCGCATACATCGGCTCGAGACGGAAATTAATAAATATATTCATCCTCACATGATGCTCTGAAGTTCTCGTGCAGCTAGCGCTGCGAGTGTAGGTATAATAAATCTATATTTATTAATATTATTATTAAAGTTTATCATTATTATATGATCGGGCTCAGCTCGGATCGGATCGGCCGTCTGCTCCTCCTCCTCTGGCAGGTCGCCTACAAGTCGGTCTCGCCGTAGAGGGCTGTGCTGAAGGACATGTAGTCCAGGGCGCCGGGCACTCCGTTGGGTCCCTTGTACGGGGGCATGCGCTGGATGCAGTACTCAGCCTGATCTGGGGGCAACTCGCGGCGCAGTTCGTCGGGCAAAATGTATGGCTAAGGGAAATAAAAGGGGGAAACGGATTAGATAATGTATTTACAGTACATTTAAGGTCAATTTCAAGCGGGTTTAAGCAGTATTGAATCGCTGCAGTGGGTTTTAAACTTCAACAACGAAGTTCCATAACCTGGCTACTCAATAACAAGCTTTCTAATCATTCAACAAGGTTATTGTTGACCCAGAAAGCATTTCAACAACAAAGCTTGCTTAAAAAAAGTAGTTTCATAACCAAGCTACTTAAGTATAAGCTTTTAACTAATACTTTTAGCTTAACAGAATTGAAAAACCTTGATTTTAAGCAATTAAGCTATATATGTTTGAGTACTCAGCCAGACTTTTTGAGTATTCGACAAGGTAGTTGTTGAGCGAAAAATCATTTCAACAACAAAGTCCAACAACTTAATTGAGTCTTAATGTTATGTTGCAGTGTTCTTGTTAATTTCTCGACCAATTCTCAACAATAAATTTCAACAACAGGGTTGAAGATAGTTAAGTTATGTCTTGTTGTTGAAGAGTTTGTTTGTTTGTTTGTTGTTGAAATGCTTTAAGGATCAAGCTTGTAAAATTTGTAAATTGACAAAAAACACTACTCAGAGATTCAAGATTGCACTCGGCTATTTCCCCAATTGAGAACTGTTACTAGATAACGCACCTTGTCGGCTGCCAGGATTCGGAAGGAGTCGATGACTTGTTCGGCAGTGTCGGTGTCGGTGCTCTCGCGGGTCATGAAGTCGAGGAAGGCGTCGAAGTGCACGTAACCAGTATTGTTGGGATCGACGACGGCGAGGATGCGCTGGAAGTCCATATCGCCCTGTCGGTCCTTGCCGATCGAGTAGCCCAGCGAGACCAGGCACGACTTGAACTCCTCGGGCGACAAGCGGCCGGTGCGGTTCTTGTCGAAGTGATTGAAGCTGCTGCGGAACTCGTTCAGCTGCTCCTGGCTGATGCCCTTGGAGTCGCGAGTGAGGATCTGGTTCTCCACCTCGTTGATGTTGCGATTGATCGAGGTGAGGAGCTGCTCCCAGCCGACGCGCAGCGTCTCCATCGTATAGTTGGTGTATCGATTTTCGAAAATCATCGATTCCTGCACCGCCTGGTGGATCTTCTCCAGCTCCTCGATATTCGGTTTGTACGCATACACGGCCTGCTCGTACTCCTTGAGCCGGTGCAGTTGGTCCTCCAGCGATCCCTGCAGTCCCATGCCAATGGCCGTAACGGCATCCATCTGTCGCTCGATCCAGGGTCCAACAATGTTGGCCTTCTCGGCGAACTGGCGGCGCAGCATTTCGTTGTTCTGCTGCTTGCGCAGCTCGTTGGCCAAGGTCTGGTCGCGCTGCGGCACCAGCTGGCGGACGTCGCTCCACTTGCGCGTCATATCGTTGGCGGTCAGCGTGGTGTAGGGGTTCTCCAGACCGCCGGGTATCTGGTGCTGCTTCACAATGGACTCCACCTCGCGGACAAGGTTGACAATCAGATTGAACTCCTTGTCGGCCTCGCCGAGTGTCGCCTTGAATTGATCGTGCGCCTGGATCAGGCCCTGGATCTCCTCCATGGTGTGAACGATGAACATGTCCACCAAATCCTCGCGCGTGCCATCCAGCCAGTTGTTGAATGGCGCCGCCCGCTTCGCGAACTCCAAATGCAAGATGTCGATCTTCTCCAGGATGCGCTCGGCCTCATCCAGAGCGGTACGCCTGCGCTGAGTGAGGGCGCCCAGGCGGTCCCACTGGTCGCAGATGCGCTGGCACCTGGCATTCACCGACACGCAGTCATGGTACTCCAGGGTGCTGTGGAAGGTAGGATCACGCATACGCATTAGAAGGAGATGCGCAAGGATAAGGCTTTTGCTAATGCATGGCATGGAATGGCATTGAATGGAGGTATGGTTAGGTGGTAGAATCTCCAAAAGGAGTAAATGATTCAAACTGATTTCTGAGCTGGTGAGCTGGTGAGGGTGAAGTTCTACCTAACCTCACGCTGGACGCAGATCAAGGAACACCAGTGGCAGTGGCAGCAGGCGGAAGGATTATTAATCGAGACATTAGCGAATATAGCTCGCTGGCGTCGGACACTTACTTGAGCTCCTGGGCGATGGCGGCGATCTGCTCGACGCGATCCTGGTGGGCGGCCAGGTCAGACTCAAAGGCTTCGTGCTTCTTCTTGAGGGCCTTCAGCTCGTTGAGCTTGCACTGGCGGAAGTCCTGCGACTGCAGCATCTCCTCCTTGCCACGCGTCCAGTCCTCGTGGGCATCAGCCTAAGTATTAAAAATTATATTTAGAAATATTTCTTGAAAGTATATATATCTCATAGGGAGCTCACCTTGTGCTTGAACTTCTGGGCCAGATGCTCGAGACGCTCCAGGCGCATGGTCTCAGCCAGCAGCCACTCCTCGAACGCCTTCTCGGCCAGCTCCAGGCCCTTCCACGAGTTGGAGATATCCGACACGGTCTTGCCCTCGGTGGGCAGATAGGCGGGACGATTCGACAGGCGCAACTTGGTCTGCAGCGTGTTGAAGTTCGTCTCCAGCTTGGCCTTCTGCTCGACACGTGGCGGCTTGTGCTTGCGCCTGTAGGTGCGGTACTCCTCCAGCTTCTTCTGCACTCCGGCCAGCGAGTTGTCCGCCTGGCGGGAGTTCAGCCACGGCATCGTGCGGCGGATCCACTCCAGCAGCTAAGCACAGGATAGGAATGATTATTATGGGAACTACATATTACGGAGCTATCCATTGTGCACTTACATCACTGGCCAGACGCTCGTACTCCTCCATGAGGCGCTCGTTCTCCTGGTTGACCTTCAGCACCTTGCAGATGCGGTTGGCAGCAGTTTCCGCCTGTCGTTTGGTGAGTTACATGGTTGTGGAGAAGGTGGTTTGGGGTACATTAGAAGGCTTCAATCGTTTCGCTCTGAGTGTGCTTGGCATTGTGTGTGTGGGCACGGAACCAACTCAGATTTTTCATTTTTTCTTTTTTTTCTTTTGGAAAAGCAAAAACAAGACGAACAGGAAAACAGGAACAGAGGAACACGAACAGTAACAGAAACACAAGCGGGAGGCGCTCCTAGGAGTACCCGGTTCAGTCCAGTTCAGCTTCAGGCGCCGAAACTGAGCGGAATCTGAGCAGAATCTCCCAGGAAATGAATACTATTGCAGCAAATCAAATAAAGAACAAGAAAGGAAGCTACCTTCGGTAAGCCGAAGCTTGTTTACACTTTCAGTGAGCAGGATCATTGAAAATCTATCATAAATAAGACAAAAAAGAGTTTCTTTCAATGCGGAAAGTCTTTAAGAAGACCTAAAAAAAGAGCAATCTTTAAATCTATAAATTTCGATATTTTTATGTGCTCATTGAATGAATCAAAGTTTAAGAAACCCATAACTCTGTCAAAAAAGCAATAATTTCAATTTGGAAAGCTTAATGAATCTACATACTGCATTTAAAATATTTAAATTTCAATATTTTGATCAGTTTTTTGACAATAATAACAATGTAGCCCCTTATTAAATTTTGAAAAACTGGCAAAAAAAAACTTTTAACCGGACATGTCTGGATCGACTCGGCTGTTTATGCTGATCAAGAATTTATATGGTCAGAAATGACTGCTCAACTGTATAAAATCATAAAATAAAGCAACAGAGAAAACGGAAAAGGGAAAGGAAAATAAATAAGAAAATCCAGAGCAGGGGCATTCCATGCCATCACAGTCAAGCGGTTTTAGGATTAGGAATGCTCTGGCTTATTCGCAGAGTTAGCATAGCGCATTGTGTGTGTCTGTGTGTTGTGTACCTTTTGTGGCATAAAGATTGTATGAAGATGAGGATGTCGGGAATGGGGAATAAAGGGAAAAAAGGAGAGCTTGGCAAGTATATAACTTTGAATATAGCTATAGATCTTGAATAGAGTCTACCATTTCAGACACACAGAAACTAAACACAAAGATGTTTTTGATCTTTTGCCAGAATTTTCATCAGTTTTATAATTTAACATAATATATATATAATGTAGCAGTTGCTCTTTCCAACAAGTTATCATTTGCTTTAAAGCATCTCGATAGCTTTATATAAATAAATAAATAAATAATGTAGCAGTATGTAAAATATGGCAAAGAAGACAAAGGGCCTAAGCTACATTTAAATATCAAAAGAATCGATGGAAATTCCTGTTCGGGCGCCATAGAAACATAGGATATAGAATGGAATATAGGGAACTGAACCCAGAAATCGACATTTCAATATAACTAATATTAATTCCAATCAATAATTTCAAAGGAAGCAATAGCTTAATAATTTCTGTGCTTATTAGAAATTCCTGCTCGGGCGCCAATAAGAACATCCTTCAAGTGAGAGAGAGAGAGAGTGAGAGAGGGAGAAGGAGTAGGAGAAGGAAAGGACATGAGAATGAGAGTGATGATTAACAGACCTTTTGGGCGCCACTGAAGCAGTGATAGTACGAGGACACATAGGTCATCACTGCCCGTTCATCGGGCAGAGCTGTATTCTGCAGATCTGTGATTGTGTTTTAGCGTGTTTTGGTTGTTGTTGTAGTAGTTGTTGTTGTTGTAGTAGTAGTTGTTGTTGTAGCGATTGCAGTTGCAGATTTGGTTAATGTTTTTATTTTTTTGTTTGTTTGATGAGCGTAGGCGTGGGCGCGCACACACAGAGAGATATATATATATAATAAAAAGAGAGAAAAAGAAAGAAAGCAACAAACATACAAAATGAGTTAATCTTCAACATGGGTTAGTCTCAAACAGGCATTCATCTAAATATTATAGTATCATCACAATCATTTGGGTTAGTACAAGGACATGCTGAACACGCCCCCAATGAAAACCCGGTCTACGATCTATCAGGGCGATCGTGGATCGGGCTTGGGTGCACAGCGTCCTCAATATTATTATTATAATTGTTATTAATATAAAATCAAATATATGGCAAGCTTAACGCATTGCGAATTATTTAGTTGCAGCATGCAAGGCGCATGAAAATGGAGATAGGGCCTGAGACAACCCGAGGTTAGCTAACTCTGTGTTAGAAACCAGGTTGAATGGGTTGTACTCTCGTTTAAAGGAATAAACCATTACTAACAATGGAGAATTAATATTATTAGGTAGTGGCTAATGATATTCTTAGCTAGAACTTGAGTTAAAATTCTTTGTTTGAGAGGATTCTCTCTACTGAAAGGGGTCCTTGTCTCCGATCTCCTTTCCGGCGCTGTTAGTACGGCTGTGGTTAGCATCGGGCAGATGCAGATTGCAGATTGCAGATGCGGATTGCAGATGCAGATTGCAGATGCGGATTGCAAATTGCGGGAACAAAGAAAATATATATATGCGGGAGGCGGCCAATGCAAATCGAATCAAGACAAATCCAGGCGATTCAAATATATCATCTATATATTATATAACATATATATATATAGGATAATGTAGGAGGGAGCAATTTTGTGGCGATTTCCGCTGCCCTTCTGGTCACTGTGTGATGAGTGAGTGATACTCTTCTCTCTGATTTTGGCTTGACCTTGTCTCGACCTTGGCCCCCCCAGACCGCGACCTTGGCGCTTTTTTGCTCTCATTTGAAATGGTCGAAATGGTGGGGGGGGAAGAGGATAAAGCAGCAACAGTAGCAACAGCAGCAGCGGCAACATCGCAAAATCGCATAAAAAATATACTTAGAACGAGGAAGGCATATACGCTCCTATATATATACAGAGGGGGGCCGCATATATATAGAGTATATATATTGAGATCGATATGCCGCTATATCTAGATATTTAAGTGTATCGTGGTGAAGTTTAGTCACATTGTAATTATTCGGGACGTAGGTGTATTGTCTTGTGGGTTCGGGTACATGCGTCACATTTCCAACCTGTTGGGCTCCCTGGAAGGCGTGGTAGTAGCAGGAGACGTACGTCATGATGGCACGTTCATCCGGTTTCGGAGTGTTGATCAAATCTGTCGTATTGTTTTTACACCAATCGCAAATTGATTAGAAGGCAAGGTGACTTAGCATTTAACTTAGTGGCTAGTTCTTTGAGCGTATCCTAATCAGGTACAACAACTCCCACCCCGTTCTACAAAATATATCTGTATATTTTCCAAAATTTACTTGAAATAGAATGGAATATATATGTACGTTTCCATACAAATGCTACATTGTCAGTTGTATATGCAATTTTAACGACATTTCAAGTATGCAAGCATTTAAATAACCCAAAATGTTGCAATATCTCTTTTACTTTGTAGGCTTTTCTATAATTTAGAAATGAAATGTATTCAGTAAATACCCCCGGATCCTAGGCCTATCTGGTTTGCTGTACCTTTTCCATTAATCAAAAATTTTAAGACAAATCCCACTTACCATCTGGATCCAACATGCGCGGAATATCAAGATACTTCTCGGCCACATCGAAGGCAGTGTTAAGATTCTCCAGAGGATTGTCTTTGGACAGCTTAGCGTAGTCGATCAGATCTGGACGATGGCGATGGATGAGGGCGCAGAAGGCCAAGCCATCCTATAGAATGAATACAACAAAAATAAGTTCCTAGTTAATAGTTCCTAGTTTTTAGTGCCTGTTAGAATCGCACCTTGAACGACAGATGGAAATTCTGTACGTTGACGTTCTTGTAGGGCGCCGTCTTGCGCTGGCACCACAGCAGCAGACCCTCCTTGGCGGTCATCTCCTCGACGGAGATATCCTGTATGGCAAAACGAAGGATGATCGTCCAGATCATACCCAGGGTCATCTTCAAATTGCCATCGACAATCTCCTCGGCGCCAATGGAGACCAAGTGAACGCCCTTGGAGGCGATGAAATCGAGCGCCTTGTTCACATTGGCAATCTTGTGGAAGCGCATCTTGCCGCGATCGGGCTTGGGCAGCGTCTCACCGGAGATCACCTCCAGCAGCAGCATCAGCTTGAGGCCGTTGCGGAAGTCCTCCTCGATGTTATCGATGGCGGTGCCGGCTTTGCGCAGATGACTGTTACACCAGGCGGTAAATGTCTAAGAGGAGGAGAGATGTAAATTATAATTAGATTTAGTTTAAGAACTAACTTGGAGAGATGTTTACTCGTTGAATTTTTAGTGTTTCCCTGCCTTTAATTATATTGTATTATATGTAAAGATCATGAAAATACAAAAATAGTTTCAAAAACGGCTATAAAAGAGGTCTTTTGCAATTTCCTAAAGGCAAATCTATTAAAAAATATACTATGATGTTATATAGTTGAAATGGTTTTGATTTGGGTTATAATATAGTTTACTACACTATATAAATAATACCTAAGTATATTATTGCATTTATTACCCACAAGGCAAGATCTTGATGTGTGGGGGTCAGCTGGCAACAGCTGATCGCAGCTGTTCCTGCTTTTCTCCCACCATTTAGGCCAGTTCCAGTCTCCAGTCTGCAGTCTCCATTGCTGGAGACCTAACCACTGGCACTGTGACTGCTTCGCGAGTGCAACAACGGCTGACAGTTGCAGTTATTTTTCGCCGAATGGGGACAAACAGACAGACTAAGCAAAGAACAAAGAGAAAACAAGAGAAGACAGACGACACAATACAAGCCCGCAGAAGCAACACAACACACATGTGTATATGAATATAAACCAGTTCTTTTTTCTGCACACACTTCATTAATTTGGAGACAGCCTTACCGCCGCCCCCTAAAAAACCCCATTTACAACTGGCAATTGTTATTGAAATTTTCTGAGACGCCCACTTTATGGCCCTGGGAATCTCTTACTTTGTATACATACATACATATGTATGTATATGCATGTAAATGTAAATCCTTTCCAGGTTCCATTCATGCTGCGTGAGAATCTCACGACTTTTGGAATTGGAAAATGGGAAACTGGAACTACTCATATTTAGGTATGCTTTTTATTGATTGGGAATTCCGCTTGTGCTTTGTGACGAGAGAGAGAGAGAGAGAGAGAGAGAGGAGATTCCGGAAGAATTGAAAAGGAAAGCAAGGGAAATGAAAGCAAAGGAGGGAAAAAGAAAAACAGACGAGGTGAAAAGTTGACAAATGTTGGACAATAATTTAGATGCATTTATTTATGTATATATCTTTCTATATGCATTACAATGGAACACCGCTAGAACGGGATCAGCGAGAAGAGGAGGAAGAAGAAGAAAATGAAGCAAGGCCAGAAGAATTAGCTGCAAGAGCTCCGAGCTCCAAATGGAGGAGGAGGGGGCTCCACTTTATTAGCCATTAGTTTACAGTTAGATGCGTGTGAGACAATGATGGACAACGGCAGGGGGGCAGGGGGGTTGGAGCAGAGAAGAGCTGAGCTGATCTAAGCCGAGAACAAGAAATGCAACTGTTAATGCAAATCGCTGCCTCTCTCTCCTGCTGCCCGCTCACGTAACGATCACAACGGTGGCTGGGGACAGATTACACATTACCCACTCAAACAATAACAACTTGAACTAGGCCAACACAGAGAGAGAGAGACGGAATGAAAGACATGGGAGAGAGAGCGGCAGGAGAGTTGCAGTGCTGCTGCTGCTGCGACTGCAACTGCAACTGCATTTCGTCGCCAAAACAAGTCGCTCCGGCTTGAGCTTACCGCTAGCCTCAAGTCTCTGTCGCAGTCAACGTCGCTGCCAGTACTTGCAGCAGCTAGTGTGGCCAGGTAAGCTATTTTTCCGTTGCAATTTGCAGTCTTAGGGCTTTTCCAGTTTCGTTTTCAGCTTTTTATAAAGATTTTTTATTTTATTTTATTTTTTATAAATTAATATATAAATAATCCGGTAGAAATAGGCAGAGAAAACCTTTTTGAATTAAAGTTAATAATTTGTTTTGGCCTTTTAAACTTTGTCTCTCATTTGATTTGTTTAAAAAGTTATCATAATTCCTTCATAATAAATATCAATTAAAAGAATACGAATATTTCAGGCCTTCTTGAGGGCTTAAGCTAACTAGAAGTTTTCTATCTTGTTTAGTTTTAAGACAGGCTTTAAAGTCTTTTTTATTTCTCTAAAAAATAAACCCGGCAGCACTACCTCAGCCGCAGCCTCCCCATCTCTTTGACATCACTCTCTCTCTCTCTCTCTCTCTCTGTCTCTCTGCCGCACACTCTCCGCCGCCGCCTGTTGCATTCCGGCAACTCGTTTTCAGTCGCAGCTTCGTCTCTGATCAATTACCGTTATCGGGCAGCGACGCCGGCAGAGGCCAGTGGCCCGGCTGAGCGGGAGCGGGAGAGTCGCCTGGTCTGGACCAGGTCTTGCAGCTTGCAGCCTCCAGATCTATGATTGAGCAATCTTTTTTTTTGGCCGGTCAAGGCGCACGCGCCAAAAGCATAAAAAAAAATAAAATAAATAAAAAAAAGCAGCCGACGACGCACAGACACCGCCGGATACTTTTTTTTAGTTTGCGAGCTTTTTTCTTTTCGGGGGGGGAAGGAAGAAAAAGAAAAAGCTCTCCTTTGGCAGCGGAACGGCAAAACAGCAACGCACTCGCTCTTGCACACCCATTTTTAGCCGAGTGTAATTTGAGCGGCCCCATAGCATGGACTCATTCGCACATGGCCGCCGTTGGCCGCGGAGGGTGGCAACCCTGGCGGCGGATGATGATGATGATGATGATGATCCTCCACATTCATTCACACCTTTTGCACACATGACTCATGACGCGAAAGAGAGACAGACAGAGGGCGAGCGAGCGAGAGCGAGCACCACTCATCGCCCACGCCTCTCTTGCTACCGCTCCACCACCCCCCGTTTACACCTTTTGTTGCGATCCAATGTAAACACAAAACAGAAACAATTTCGGTTGTGTTGTTTCTGTTTTCGTTTTTGGCTCTCATTATTCAGCAGCTGACGAATTCCGTTCGGTAATTTACAGTTACGAAATTTATATATAGAGGGGGAGAAAAAAAGAGAGCTAGCAAGCGATCAAGAGAGAGAGAGAGCGAGAGAGAGAGATGCCACGCATTCATGTCCGAGCATGTCAAGCTCAAGTCATCTGGCGACCGCCAAAAATCTTCATATTTTCGTATTTCGCTCGCTCACTCACCGTCGTCTTGCTTTTTATTTGTATTTGTATTTGTCATTTTGTATTTTTCATTTCATTTTGTTGTTTTCGATTTTTGTTAATTACACATTTTCAGTTTCGTTTGTGCGCCGCTTGCGATCTTTGGCCAGCGAGCGCGATTTGTCATTGCATTTTTCGGGCTGTGCGTGTCTGTGTGTGTGGGAGTGTGTGATGAATCTTTGAACGTGAATCGGTATCTAAATCTTCATCTTGTATCCAAATCATTTGTGGAAATGTGGTGCATAGGAATGCCATAGCGCTGGCTATTTATAATTGTCAATAGCGCACACACTGTCCGTGTGTCCGTTGTCCGTTTGTCCGTTTGTCCGTTTTGTTCGTCCGCCCAATTTTGCTTGTCGACGCCTACCTAGGCGTCGTGTCAAAAACACAGCCTTGCACTACATTTTGGCAGGCAATTTTTAGAATAAGAAATTATGTATATAAATATATGCAGATTTGTATGAGGTGTGTTGTTGGTTGGTTGCTTGCATGGCCTCTAGGTTAGAGATCTCTTGATCTCTTTGGTCTTTTCTGGGGCACATTAGCAAGAACAACATGTTGAAAGGTGCAAAATGGCAACCAATCATTTTCTCGTCGATCACTTAGCAGCACCCCCTCCCTCCTTATCGACGGAATGATGGCCTTTACTCTAGTGTTATCGCCAACGACCTTCAGATTCCGCCCCTTGTTGTTGTTTGTCACCTCCTCCCACTTATAGATCGATGTTTCTGCTTCCAGCTTTATCTAAACAGTGGCAATTAGTTGCTGTTCTTCTGCCTGTCTGCCAGTCTATCTTCTGGTTCTTCTGCCTATCACTTCTGGTTCTTCTTCTTCTGACGCCCAAGGTATAACGGTAACGGGGCTTCCGCTGGCAACAAGCAAACCAGGCAACAAACAAACCAACTAAATGATCGGAATGGAGATGAAAAATACAAAAAGATGGAATACAATTCTACGAGAGAGCATAATTGATTGGAAAAAAGCGGGGAAAATTGGAATGAGAATGGGGTAACCTTCGGTTTCGATTGGGTTGGGTCTCCTCCTCCATGGCATTATTCAACCTGTTGTTCTTTTTGGTGGGTGTGTGTGTGTGTATCGGAAAAATGAAAAACAGTTGAGATCCGATGAGATCAGTATTCCCTTTTTGCGCGATCGATTTTCATAATCATAAGCGATCGAACGCCGTTGAATATACGCTGTATATCCTATATGTAGTATGCTATCCTATATGTATTGTATGGTTCCTGAACAGCAACAAACTATTTTCGTACTATCTTCAAACATTGCTCGTACAACAAGAGCCATGAAAATCAAGAAGAAAGAAGAATTCTATTTTTAAAATGCGCGCTGAGCTTTTTTTCCTTCTATTTCTTGTAGTTGTTGGTTCTAGCTTTTCTTTTTGTGTGTGAATCCGATGTGGTTGGCTCGGTGAAATATTGAAACATAATCGAAAAATATAGAACCCTGCCAAAGAGCATATATCCACAATACATACAAAAGCAAAAAAAAAAAACGGATACAGTAGATATTCGTATTGTGAGCCACATTTAAATTGGCCAATGGAAGACTATGCCAAATATATTTATTATATCCAGATCAGCGTCGGGGCTAATCTACAAGTCACAAGACCATTTGGGTGTCACAAGTGAAAGAGCCTTGATCTTTGCATGGGATTGGTAATAAGCCTAACCCCTCCATATATAAACCTCAATCCTATTGGCTTCTATACATTCGTATTTAAAGCATTTACAAGTTACTGCGGTTGATAAAGTTAGTTAATCTTTTTATCTTCGAAGGTTGACTTCTCTTATATCAATATTTATCAGAAAAATTTTGGAAAAAGGCTTTAGTTTTTAAAAATTTCCCATCTACTTTTATTATTTCAAATATTAGGTATCATAATTAGCCCTGTAATTTATAATTTTTCAACTCTTATTTTAAAAGTTGAGGCCTAATCATTCCATTGTATTGTTTTTTAAAGACGACAAAGAATTTTCTTTAGTATCTTTTGTATCCATATTAATACTGTATCAATACTATTTCTTTGGGTTCTCTGACGTTCTGCTTTATTTGTATGTATTTTGAATTCAGTTCCTTCCCAAAATATCCTTAATATTTGATTCTTCTCTTATCTATTTTTATTTAGTTTACTTGTTATTCTTGACTTGGCTTTTATTTCCTTGCTTAAAGAATTCAACTTTATTTTTGTAAGAAAAGGAAAAATAATCTTTTCAAACCTAAAGATCTCAATATAGGTTTACAGTTAAGCACCTGCAAGCCGAACTCTTTCGCAGGCTATCCATTCAAATTCAGAGCTAGAATTCGAGCTGCAGAAGCTTTACTGTAATTCCTTTGCTATCTATTGCATGCATGAATTTTCATTGTCTCACTCACCTTCTTCTGTTGCTTTTCCCACGCAGGATCGAGCAGGCCCTCGCGCTCCCATTCCTCCTCCTGCTCCATGTAGCCATCTCCATACTCCATGGAGAGTCCGTTCTCCATCATCATCTTGTGGCTTTATTCGTATGTCCCTCTCTCTATGTATATGTTTCGATCCTGCTGCACGCTCTCTTCTTCACTTCTTCTCTTCGCTCACTCTCTCTCTCTCTCGGTGCGTGCGTGCGTGTGAGTGTCGGATGCTGCCTCTCTGCCCCTGCCGCTGCTGCTGTTGTTGTTGCTGTTGGTGATCCAGTTGCTGCTGCCGAAGGAAAACGGAGGTTGTAGCGCTTGTTGTTGTTGTTTTTTATTGTTGTTCTGGCTTTGTGCCTTGCTATTTATTGTAATTGTTGTTATTGTTTTTGTTATTGTTATTCTTGCTGCAGTTTCACGTTTACTGTTAGGTTCGGTTCGCCTCTCACGATTCCGCCACACAGCAGCCTCTCAAATCTAACTGTGCGTGCGTATGCGTATGCGTGTGCGTGTGTACTCAGATATTGACCAATTGATTGATCGATTGATAACCGATCCTGAAAGCTCCCGCCACGGACAGCGGACAGCGGACAAACGGACAAAACGACAAAACGGAGAGACAAACAGGTGGTTGTTTACCGTTAAGGCGCTGCCAACCGTTTGAAAAGAATGCAAAATGTATATACCGAAATTTCAAAAATATCTGAATTCGAAATACAAAAACAAAAAGTGAAAAAAAATAAATATAAAACGTTGTATAACACGTTAATTTGCTGCTTAATTATTTGTTGCGTTTGCTTTGCCCATTCTTATTGGCTTTTTTCGTGTATTTTGCGCGCTCTCGTTCCGTTTCAGTTTCGCTTCGTCGTCGTGTATATCGTATCGTATCGGTTAAAAATAGTATGTTTTGAAAAAGTTTTATTTTCGGCGTCAACGTCAACGGGCGGGCAGCGCCAAAAGGGAAGGGAAAGGAAGGGAAGGGAAGGAAGCGGTGGAGAGAGGAAGGTTTTTCTTTTTTTTGTGGGATATTTGGTACATATTTGAAATATTTTTTTGCGCGAATTCGAATATAATGGGAAATAGGAACTTATCCGGTAAATATAGGTCGATAATACTCGCGTTTTGTACTTCTTTTTTTTTTTTTTAGCTGTTATCGTTATCGTTATTGGTAGCACATTCGTTGGGTTCTTCTTCGATATAAATATATATATTCACATATATTGTTCGGATATATATAGAGATATATGTGGTTAATGCAAATACATAACCAACACACGCACACACACCCACACACCACCACCACCACAGCGCACACACACACACACATGCACAGCGTTTATATATAATTTTATTTATTTTTTTTTTTTATTTTTGAAAAAAAAACGAAAAAAAAAATTTTATAGAATATAACGAAAGCAAGTGAGTTTTTTTTTCGATATATATATGTGTTTATATATACGTATCTATATATCTATATCCGTCTCTGTGTGTGTGTGTATTTGGAACCAAACAAAAACAAAAACAACAAAACAATTCTTTTCTTTTCTTTTCTTTTTTTTTTTCTGTGTGTGGACAACAAAATTTGGAGCAATATCTACGTGTGTCGCTTGCGAAGAGAAAGACCCGCTCGCGTTGAAAGCCAACTCAAAACTGATGTCGCGCCAGCCAGCCAGCTGCCAACTCTGAATGTACCGCCGCAGTCGCCGTTTGCGTCGCTGCTGTCGCTGGCAGCAGCCCCACGCACCCCACCATCTCACCCATCGACGAGCTTCTTTTGGCCAACTCACATCCACATCCACATCCACACAGCAGCCCAAACAGCAGCAGCAGCAGAAGAAGATGGGAGGAGGAGGAGGAGGAGGAAAAGTCTGCCATGCAGCGGGAGCATCGGATCGGATCGTTTCGGTTCGGATCTTCAGCCGAAGAGCAGAAAAAAAAAAAAAAACAAAAAATAGTCACGAAGACGACACGAAAGCCCCAAAGATCCCGAACAGCGGAGAGAGAGTGGCGGCGACGGCGAAGGAGAAAGAGAAAGAGGAGAGAGTGGGTGGCGGGGGTCCCAGTGGGAGTGGGTGGCACAGAAGAAAGTATGAGTTCGGCCAGCATAAGCGTACGAATTGCGGTACCCTAGACTCGAAGAGATACCACAGGGAATACTGGTTACAGGGTCACCTCCTTGTAAAGTGGAAAAGTACTCAAAGGAAGCATGGGGTTTTCGAACTCATTTTGGGATAGAAATATAATATCTTAACAGAAACATTTTCCTGTATAATATAATTTATATCTTATATAATGTAATACTAGGATATAGTCCTTAAGCTGGGTGATGGGGAAGGTACTGAGTCGATTTCTTCGATTCCGTTGCTCCTGGTATTATCAATATTAAAAATTAAAATTTAATAATTATTTTTATATGAAGATTATCATGTTTGAATATTATATGTATATTTCATATCATGTAGTTTCATTAGGTCATGAATCGAAGAATTCAGATTTAAAGACTCAATACTATCTCCTTCAACTAACTAATTATATTTTCCTAACATAATTTGTATATCCTAAACTTATATTATTATTATGTTAGGAAAATATAGTTAGTTACTTGAAGAAGATAGTATTTAGTCTTAAGACCTGAATTCTTCGATTCCAGATTAGAAAAATATACGATATTATTTATAAATCTCTACTACTAATTTTATTATTAATAATACGGTAAAATTTTCAGTTAAAAACTGTGTTCAAATATCATTTATTATAATGATATCAATTATATCTTGTTTATTTATTAGGTCTTGTTATACAATATAGCTTTAAGGCATAGTTCCCACACTAGATGGCAATAGGTACTTGAAAGCTGGACTTATTATTAACGAATTTTCTTTATATTAATTACTTTAATTTAAAAAAATGAAAATATGTATCAAGGAATATATGTATCAAGTAAGTTATAAGATATAATTAAGTCTTAAGATATTTATTGACTTGAAAGGTTCAAAATGAATCCTTGGCGTTTGTATCTATTTAGAAGTATATTTTGGACCTTCTTTTTTTTTGTGGAAGTAAGATGAGTAATTATAAATTACTTCACTGGGTACCATGGGTTCCTTACTCCCCCAAAAGAGTTTTTTCTTCACATTTTTTTTTTTTAATTTTTTTTTGCACAATTTCAGCTGCTCAGTGCCTGTCTCTGTGCCAAAGAGAGCTGAGCTATACGAGTCTAGAGTCTCATTTTAGCGTATTGCCTAGGAGAATGCAGTTGCAGAAAAAGAAAGAGGAGTGTGGGAGGCGGAAGAGGATGGAGAGGAGGCAGATCGGAGCACCCTGTGTGCCGTGCGACCACAACAACTTGTTGGCCTGGCCCCCACGTCAGGCCACAGAGTCTCTGCGCCTCTGCGTCTTCCGTCTGTCAGCGAGTCTCCGCGGTTCAGACAGCAGCAACAGCAGCCCCCCATGACCACCCCGAAGTCTTGCCCCAACCCGTCAAACCGTCAGCCCGTCTCCTCCTCTAGAGGTTCCTGGGTCTTCGGACGCCCCCGCATAACTACAGAAATAGCAAATTGTTAATTTCGCTTCGAAAACTCTTTTCCAATGCACACACACTGGCGCAGATCACAGATAGCGAAGATAGCAGATCTCAAAGATCTCGAAGATCTCGAAGATCGCAGATCCCAAAAGCAAAAATCGCCAGAGTCTCGTCTCGGTGTTCGTTCAACACATGATTTTATTGGCATGCTTTCATGGTTTTTCCGTGCGAAACATTTCATTTTTCATTTCACATTTTTCAACACGCCGCCACAAATGTTTCTTCTTTTTTTTGTCGTTGTTGTTTGTTTCTTTGTTTCATGATATTTATGAAATTTATTAAATATGCTCGCAAGGCAAAGGCATCTCAAAATCAAGGATAGCGATTAGCTAGACCCATAAAAGCCACCCACAAGAAGTGTGGACAGTGTGCCTGCCATCTCTTTCTATTCAATGCCTCTGTCTCTTTCTATTTCTTGAAGCTTTTTTCTTTCGAAAGCAAGTCAACATGTTCTTCTTGAATGAGAAGAATTTTCAATGAGAAGAATTCGTTGCCAAAGGAATTTCAGAGAAAGGATCAGGATAATCCGATAAACCGATTATCATTTTCGAAGATTTCAGTGTTTCCATTTTGAAAAGCTCCCCGAGAAAGAGACGGGTATATGGCCCGAAAGATAGAGACAGGGCTAAATGTTGCTATTTTTGGATCATAATGTGCGTCGTCAGCGGTGATTTTTTTGTTCTTTTTTCGAAAACAATATCTATTCTTAGTCGCTGCTTGTGCGTTAATACCATATTTTTGTAAATACATACTAACATACATAACATTCCCATTCCCCCGCTGATGTCGAAAAGTGGCAGACATAAATTTTATAAAAATTGACCAAATGCCATCAAAAAAAGTGAAAAAAAAAAGAAAAAAACATTCCCCAGGCCTCAAGGTGAGGCGTGGAGTCGGGGGACAGGAGGTGGTGATGGCCCACAAACCAAATTATTGGGTAAGCGCGTCCGCTACCCAAACACAGAGGCACATGTAACAGGTACAGTGCGGTTCGAAAATGAAGAGTCTATTCTGATCCTCAAGGATAGCACAGATATCGAAGATTATAAAAACAGCATTTAACAAATTAAAAAGAAAATAAAGTCTAGGCTCCTAATTATTATAAAATCATAAAATAAATATTTATTATAACTTCACAGATATTCTAAAGTCTTGAGTCTTGTTGATATTATATAGTATAGATGGATAACCCAGATATCCCTGTATATAAAGGTAATAGTAGTTAAATTCCCAGACTAAACCGCTTTAAAAATTAAATATTAATTAAGTTAATCTCCTCTCAAATATTTATTAATGTTTCAATGATGTTTAGAACTCTAGAAGATACTATATAAAAAATATGAAGATAACCCAGATATCCCAGTTTATTAAGGAAAAATAAACATAGTTAGAGATACCACTGTAAAAATTAGAAATAAAATAAAGTTTTAAAAATGTTATTATTAAATCATCAAAGAGATAGTTATAATACCTTCAGGAATATTTCGGAAACTTGTTGATATAATCTTCAAGAAGAACAAGATGATAGATAAATCAGTTATAACTTTAAATAAAAGTTAATAGTAGTTAATTTCCCTGACTAACTCATTTTAATAATTCAAAATAAAATAAAGTTTACCGCCCTTTTAATTATTAAACATAAAATAGTGTTCCTTCTGTTGCAAGTTTAATTTCAAGAAACAGTTTTTTAAAATAGAGCGCTCCCCGTCTATTTTTGAACTGTTTTCACTGTGAAACTTATTTATTACCTCCACCTAATTATATCACAAATATATTTGGAAGAAGGCCAATAATTGCAAGGCCTCTAGTATAAATCAATTAACTAATTTAAAGCACACCACGCACACGAGTCAGGACATGTCCTGAGAGAGAGAGATATTTTCCACCCACTTTGGCCACCTTACAGTGCCGAAACGCAGCGTGTGCACAAAGTGGAAATGAAACGTCAGGATTTCTTTCGTTATGCAGTTTATATTTTATACATAGATATATATTTATATATATTTTTTCTGTTGCTTTTTCGTCTCACATGTAACTGATAACGCTGGGGTACAATTATGTTAAAAAGTAATTACAATTGATTTAGAGCGGGCTCTGCCGAAATATATATATATTTATATATACTGAACACGCATGTATACATGCGTCTGTACATCGTAACTACGCTTTAACTTTTATATATATATAGATCATATTTTATGCTTATTTAGCTTTAGTTTAACTTTTACTTTTACTTTATTGTTTAGCTTTCTGTTTTTGTTTTTTCTTCTTTTTCGATTTGTGTTCTTTTCAAGTTTTGGATTTTGTGTGTTCTGGTTTTTCGTTTACTTGTAGATAAACGTCGAGGAGGCATCAATCTTCATCTTAAGGAAAACATTTTCTATATCAATAATAATAATATTAGGTAATAAAAAAAAAAAATAAACAATTACATATACATGTAGCGTAATATTAGGGGGCTCTTGAGGTTCGAGGGTTCGGGGGATTCGCGGGATTCGGGACCTTAGGGAGTTAGAGTTTAGGTAGAAATGCAAAGAAACGCAATCACAATGAAACATTCGACGGGCCGCCGCCTGGTTTACTCCAGCTTCATCGCCAGGCCCGGCGGCGGCGATGACTCGAGCTGCTCGAGGAACAGCTCCTCCAGCGGCCGGTCGCTGATGATGCGGAAGAAGAACAGGTTGTCCAGACACTTCAGGCTGATTGATCGCAGCGCGGGCAGGCGCAACAGCAGCTGGGCGAAGCGTCCATCGTCGCCGGGATGCTCCAGTCGGCAGTGCTCGTCTAGGCAGGCGTACACCTTCTCCCGGCACATCTCGATCTCTGCCCGGTTCTTGATGCCGCGTATATCCGGATTGTACAGTATGATCGCCTTCAAACAGGCCAGCTCGCGTCGGTCCAGATTCAGGCGCTTCATCTTCACGCTCAGCTCGGACAGGATGCGATCGAAGATGGCCGATACGCCGGCCTTGATCGCGCTATTGCGATGATACGAGAAGCTCTGGTTGAGGAACAGCTGCTGCGGTTGCTGCACCGGCGATCGTCGCTCAAACGAACCGTCGTGTCCCAGGCCGCCGCCTCCACCGCCGCCACCGCTGCCCATTGTGTCATCCAGCGACACGATGCTGCACCAGGCCACGTTCGCGATCAGCAGCTCATTCCAGGCGGCCTTCAGCAGTATGACCTGATCGTCCAGCGGCACCTGGGCAAAGTGTGGCATCATGCGAGCATACTCGACCATCTGGTAAAGCTGCTTATTGACCACCTGGCACAAGGCGGACACGGCGCCCTTGTAGTCCGGCTGCACAGTGGAATTGGGTCCAACACGAAGAAAGGACAGCGCTCGGTCGCCGCTCATCGCCTCCGCTCGCTGTTCGGCGTCCAGCAGACGCTCGATGGAGAAGTCACGGGACACATTGTTGGTCATAAAGTCATCGGATCCATTTCCGCTGCCAAGGCCGCCTCCTAGGCCACTGCCGCCGCCGCCACCGCCGGTGCTTGAGCCACCAACGGAGCCTGGTCCACTGCTGCCGCCACCACCGCCGCCGCCGCCGCTGCCGCCTCCACCGCCGCCGCTGGCACTAAGCCGGCCCGCCGAGTTCCGGGCACCGCGCTGACGCTCCTCCTGCACCGCCTCGCGCTTCATGCCGCAGGTGAGGCACTTTTGGTAGCGACAGTACTGGCAGCGATTCCTTTGCCGCTTGTCGATGATGCAGTTGCGATTCTCGCGGCACGCATATGTGAGATCCTTGCGCACCGTACGCTTGAAGAAGCCCTTGCAGCCCTCACAGCTATAGACGCCATAGTGCTTGCCACTCGCCCGATCCCCGCAGATGGAGCACAAGTGCTTGGAGCCGCTCAGCGGATGATTCGGTGGATATTGCTGCTGGACGGCGGCAGCGGCTGCGGCAGCTGCAGCGGCGGCGGCAGCCGCAGCCGAATTGGGTGCCTGCGACATCTGGGCATCCGTACTGCCGGAATTATTGCCCGTGGGCAGCACATGCACCATGGACATGGCCTGCATGAAGGGAACGGGACTCTCGGCCTTTGGCGAGAAGCTGCTGTTGTTGCTGTCGTTCAGCTGCGAAATGTCCGGCTTGACCTCCTCCTTGATGTGGCCCAGCCGGAAGCTGGCGTCCTGGTCGCAGTTATCCATCTTCCTTCTCTACCTCCTCCCCGTCGTTCCTGGTTTCTCTTTTTCTTTTTTGCACGCCTCGCTCTGCTTAGCTCTCTCCCTGTCGCGCGTTCGCTTGCTTTCGCCGCCGCTCTCTCGGTTTCACTTTGCCAATTGCCAACGCCAACGCCACCGTGTCCGTCCGTCCGTCCGCTTATCCGCTCTTGCGCCCCCGCTGCGTCCAAGTGAGTGGAGCTGCTGCTGCTGCTGCTGCTGCTGCTGTCCGTCGCTTCGGTTGCAGTTTTGCCTGATTTTCCCTTTGGCGTGCAGCCCTTGCCGCATTTATATAATCCGAAGCTGCAATGATGGGGCGCACTTTGCTGCGCTCTGGCAAACAATTGCGCCTTTTTAGCAACAAACAAAGAAACAAAGAATGCCAGACTTTCTGACTAAATTGATTAAACCTTTTTTCGCGTCGACATTTTTTCTCAACAAAGGCGATTTCACCACGGCAAACAACTCACCATGCTGCTGATGAGCGAGAGTGCGTGACACAGGTAGCTGTGTCACGAGTCACGGTGAGCTTACAATTAGTTTTCTTATATTTAATGATTTCTTATACTTGGCATGCAAACAAAATAAAATTAAATTATAATAACTATTGTTTTGTTGGAAAACCAGTTTAAAAAATGCATAATTAATATTATTATATAGTAAATTAGTCATTTGTCTATAGTTTATATATTTAAATAATTAAGAAGTGTATTGCTGTCTATGTTTTAAGTTAAAAATCAACTTAAAACGGTCTTTAAATTTTTTCTTATTATTTAATAAAATTCTTCGTCACTTCGTGACTCACGCGAACTGTCCATCTCTAATTCACCAGAGTTGCCCCCCTGCCCGCCCACACAAACCCCAAACCAGAGGACGTCTGCGGCCCATTAACCAGTAATAAAGCACTAATAAACAAATCAATCGTTGTGCGAACTTCAATCAATTACGGATGGGAATCAATCAATCAATCGAGACAAAAACCGTAGAGCTAGCGCAGGCGACAGCCCTGGCAGCCCCGTAGCGCCATTCGCGGCAAGTCAAATGCAACCCTGCGTCTGTCTGGCTCCCCCATTGCCACACAGTGCAAATAATTTTGCGCCGCCGCTGCAATTATATGGAAATGGGGAAATGCGAAATGGAAATGGGGAATGGAGGCAGGCGACGGCGACAATGGGAATGCGAATGTGCAACCTCGACCCCATTTGCAGCGGCGGCGGCGGCGGCGGCAGCAAGAAGACCCGGCTGAATCGAGCGGTCTAGAGCTACGTACATGAAGACAGACTGCAGCGGTACCGAAATTAAGCGAAATGCATTTGCCAAATGCATCACCTTACAACTTACTTGCAGCCAGTGGCGTTCGATGGGCGCCGACGGCTTTTTGTTTACTTCGCTTATCACTGCTGGCCACACACACTCACACACTGTCATAGACACAGAGACACACACGGGCGGTTCTTTAAATCGTTGCAATCTTTATTGTAATTGTAATTGAGTCCATCATCATCACAAAGAGACGCGGTAATTGGCCATTCGCAGCGGCTGCGGCGGCGGCGACGAAGAAGAGATTCGCGAACAAACAGCTGGCCTGCGTCGGTGTGCGTGGTGAGTGCCTCTGTGTGGGGGTGGGGTACAATTCAAAATTACCGCCAAATGCGCTGTGAATGGCAGAATGTAATGAGGAAAGAAAA
Organism: Drosophila punjabiensis; assembly: GCA_008042585.1. NCBI lineage: Eukaryota > Metazoa > Arthropoda > Insecta > Diptera > Drosophilidae > Drosophila > Drosophila punjabiensis. Next base: position 44,031 of record VNJR01000839.1, read on the forward strand.
CACTTGGAAATTGTCGTAAATGCTTTTTATTCATATATTCATATTTATATTGTAAATTGTTTAAATATAGTATAAACTAGATGAGGTTATTTTTATATCCTTGCAGGGTATTATAATTTCAGTCAGAAATTTGCAACGCTGTGAAGGAAGGAGGCATCTCCGACCTTATAAAGTATATATATTATTGATCAGCATCAACAGCCGAGTCGATCTAGCCATGTCTGTCTGTCCGTTTCTACGCAAACTAGTCCCTCAGTTTTGAAGCTATCTAAATGAAACTTTGCAGATAGTCTTCTATATACTCTCACTCGTACATAAGTCGGAACGGGTCAGATCGGACGACCATATCATATAGCTGCCATACAAACGATCCGTAAATTTGTTGAAAAAAAATTATAACTTCTTTGTTTTTTAACATATCTTTACTATTTCTTGTTTATGAGCTTTATATATGGTTTCAGATTTTTGGATTTAATTTTCTAAAATTCGGACCACTATATCATATAGCTGCCATAAGAACGGTCGTGAAATTTTCAGAAAAAAAATTATAACTTTGTCAGTTTTCAACATAATTTCTTCTACTTTGAGATACAAGCATTTTATATTATTTTAAAATTTTGTTGTAAATTTCATAAGAATCGGACGACTATATCATATAGCTGCCATACAAACGATCGGTAAATGTGGATGTAAATTAAATTTTACTTTACATGTAAAAATGTGAAAAAATGTAAAAAATTTAATAAATGTAAAAAATGTAAAACTGTAAAAATTTTATAATTATGAAAGTAATGCATATTATATTATATTGGGATAGATTATAATTTATACAATTGGAATCTGAAATGGTATACAAACTTCGGGGTGCCGAAGTTAGCTTCCTTTCTTGTTATATATGGAATATGTTAAAAGAAAAATTATAAAATTAAAAACAAAATGTTTATTTAAAAAAATGTTTTTTTTTATATAAAATGTTTTTTTTTATTCTTAAAATATTGTATAATTTCTTCCTGAGAAGTAAAAAAATCCGATTGAAGATATCTATTTTAGTTTAAAAGTTATTAATTAAATGCCGCCCACTGTGCGCTCGTACGCCTCTTTTCAGCCTTCTTTGTTTCGCCTATCGGTTAGTCGTAGCTTATTATCAATTTGGGATTCAGTTGGCTTTGGCTTCGTCTCTCATTTGTATAGTTTTTAGTCGGAATCTGAATCGGTTTCCAATTCAGCCAGCCTGCAGCTTGGCTCTGAGCTGCGCAGGGTAAGCTCTCCAATGCACTGGTTCAAATACTTGATCTCCTGCTGGTAGAGATCCTTCTCGTATAACATGTTCTCGTACTCCCGCATGAATCCTGAGCCTGAGTTGCTGTTACTGGAACTGCTGCTGTTATCTTGGCTCTCATTCCGCCCACTGCCCCCGCCCCCGCTCCCGCCCCCACCCGCTCCCTCGTGTTCAAAGCTCAGATAAAGCTGGAAGTAGGCGGCATCCTCAGAGCGGCAAATGGGACATGTCCTTGATCTGGAAAGCGAGAGTAAAGGGGCTTTAATCTCAGCGGAACTTCTTGGAATTATCAACAATCTTATGTTCTTTTTTTTTCGCTTTCTTTTAACTGAAATTTAGCTTTTAAAATAAATATCTATATAATATATTATATAGATTCTATAGTGTAAATAGAATATAATATATATATTTAAGAGAATTATATAATTATTAGCTTGTTTATTGTTGAAGTTTGAATGTAACTACACTTAGGATTTTTGTGTATTTTTATATACTTGAAGGACATTTTATAATTTTAATGTGAAGTTTGCAATAAAAATATTAATAATATCGATTTAAACTGCGAATATTTGAGGTATTTTTAAGGGCATAAGATGCAAAATAAAAAAAAAAACAGTGATAGTTAAATGTTTTATGCACTTGAATTTTCCATTAAAATTAAAATTATTTCACTGATAAAAAAAATAAAATCTTCTTTCAAGATTTTGTGCATTCTTATATTAAAATCTTAATATAAATCTTAATATAAATCTTAAAATTCTGGAATTACGACTTTTTAAAAAGAATAAAAAAATCTCTTGCGCTACTTTCGTAACCAAAAGTCTTGAAAAATTACCAAAAGTCTTGAACTTTTTTATCAGTGTTTATAATAATATTGAGAAAAATCTGTTAGATTTGAAATAACTGCTTTTTTATTTTTTTTTACTCTTACTTTTGTTCAATAATGTATTTGGTTGTACAATTAAAAACTAATATCATATTTAGCATTGTGTTTCTTTATGGAAAGACTAGTATTTGTATAACACTGAACTAAAGATAACTCAAAGTAAAAAAAAGTCAAGGTCTGCGATAAGTTAGCGATAAGAAGTTAGCGTATTTTTTCGAGGGAACCCCACACAAAAAATTGTGTTAAATTTGTATTTTTATTTATGTTTAGAAATAGAAAAATTAACCAATAATTATATTTTAAATAATATTGTTCTTTGTAAATCACTTCGTTATTTAAATAAAATTAAATCTTTAAGATATTTATTTTCCGATAATTACGAAATTATTCAACAGATATCTACATTATTGTTTTAAAACCATTTTCCAATCACTATTTTCCTATTATTTTTATATTTTTTTTTTGTCTTTTGAGTTTTTTACTCCACTTTTTTTTTAAATATTTTTTCTTCTAAAAAACACTCACTGCTCCCGCCAGCGGAACAGGCACTCCTCGTGGAACGCATGCCCGCAGGTGCCGGCGTGTATGTTGTCCGAGTTTTTGTACCGCTCCGAGCAGATCGTACAGATCACATTGTTGTTGTTGCTCATTTCGCTTAAATCCGATTCCGATTAGCTATAATTCGATTCCGATTTGACTTTGGATTCGATTCGATCTGCCGGCGCCGTGTTACTGCTCGACCGGTGGCGTTGCACTGACTGCAGCGAGCTGGCGAGGCGATAAGCTGCCGGGCGATAAGTCCCACCCACCTAGTACCTTCGTGCACTGCCGCCCGCCCCCCCTCCGGGGAGGGGGACGTACAAACAAGCCGGTCAATTGGGTCAGCGATGGACTACGCCCAGCAGAAGAGTATCGCCAGTTTTCCGATATATGATGTTATATTCTGCAGATTTCCATTGAAATACAAAGCGATAAAGGTTTGGATTTTTGGAAAATTATAACTTTGGGCTCAACACAAGGAAAAAAATCTAGACAATATATAAATGAAATAAATGTAGGGAAATTTGTACTTAAACAAGAAAGGAAGCTAACTTCGGCATGCCGAAGTTTGTATACCCTTGCAGATTCCAATTGTATAAATTATAATATATCCCAATATAATACAATATGAACTACTTTCATATTCATACAATTTTTAAAGTTATACATTTTTTTACATTTTTTCACATTTTTACATGTAGAGTAAAATGTAATTTTTCTCCACGTTTACCGATCGTTTGTATGGCAGCTATATGATATAGTCGTCCGATTCTTATGAAATTGACAACAAAATTCTGAAAAAATATGAAATACTAGTATCTCAAAGTAGAAGAAACTATGTTGAAAACTGACAAAGTTATAATTTTTTTTCTAAAAATTTGACGACCGTTCCTATGGCAGCTATATGATATTGTAGTCCGATCTTTACAAAATTAAAACCAAAAATCTAGAATAATATATAAAGCTTATAACCGAGAGTTGATCAAGATATGTTAAAAAACAAAGAAGTTATAATTTTTTTTCAACAATTTTACGAATCGGTTGTATGGCAGCTATATGATATAGTGGACCGATCCGGCTCGTTCCGACATATGTACGAGTGAGAGTATATAGAAGACTATCTGCAAAGTTTCATTCAGATAGCTTTAAAACTGAGGGACTAGTTTGCGTAGAAACGGACAGACAGGCAGACGGACAGACGGACAGACGGACATGGCTAGATCGACTCGGCTGTTGATGCTGATCAAGAATATATATACTTTATAGGGTCGGAGATGACTCCTTCACTGCGTTGCAAACTTCTGACTAAAATTATAATACCCTGCAAGGGTATAAAAAGAAAGAAAGCTAACATTGGGGCACCGAAGTTTGTCTTAAAGATAAAAAAAAAAAGATCATAACTCAGCCAAAAAATGCATTAATATCAATTCGGAAAGCTTCTGTATGATAGTTTTTATAAGCTTAAGAAATCGGATTTGAAAATGTAAGATTTAAAAATTTTTAATTTGTTTATGTGAGTTTTTGACAATTTTAACGATTTTAACCCCTTATAAGACTTCGAAAAAATTAAGTAAAACATGGTTAGATCGACTCGGCTGTTGATGCTGATCAGGAATATATATGATTTATAGGTTCGGAAACGACTCCTTCACTGCGTTGTAAGCTCCTGACTAAAAATATAATACTCTGCAAGGCTTTAAAAATAATCTATTTTATAAAATTAAGAAATAGTCTTTAATTATTAAAAATGTAGTATTTAAGTTAATTATTTGACTTCTTTAATTATTAAAAAGTTATAAATATTCAACAATTTAATAAGGCATTTTGTAGTTAAAAACTTTAATATTATTCAAGCAATTAAAAAAACCTTAAAAATCAATTAATTTTATTTTAAAAATATATATAAATACCTTTATTTAATTCAAAATTAGTTTTTGCCAGAAAAATGTTCTCATTTTCTTACTTTTTCTTAAATGTATATTTTAAATTGAAATTTAAAGTACCGCCGAACATGTTTCTTGGCAAATATATATTTATAAAGACAGATGGATAGAAGAATATGGCTAAATATATTCGACTGATGATACTGATAGAGATTATATAATATTTAAGGAGTTAAAGTCGCCTTTTTTCTGTCTGTCTTACAAATTATTTGGTTGACAATAAGCTTTATTTTCAAAGTTTAACATAAAAGAACCTATATTTATATTCGATATACATGCGTATACATATTTCTTATATACGCCCTATTTTAATATTAAAAGATAATCATTTTAACGCAGTTTTACGCAGTAAATTTTAGGCCTCAAAGACCCATCAAGAGTAAGATCAGCTTAAGCATGTAATTCGTTCCTTATCCGACTTTTCCTAAATATAAACAAATACTTAAATAACGCATATCAAGTGCAAATTCGCAAGATAGCAACCGAAAACCATAAACAAAATCCAAACCCAAGTCGTTCCCTCGAAATTCGAAGACTTTTCAATAACAAAAACTGAGCGAAAATTGGTTGGTAATAAATTACAGTGTGTTTATTTTTATATATATATGCAAACATTGATGTTTATATTCATATTCGATTGCGTCTGTCGTATGTCGTCTGTCGTCTGTCGTCTTCTATCGTCTTGTGTCGAATGGAGTGCTCGTGGTACTAACAATAGGTTCATTTACAAAGGCCTACGTTTGGAATGGAATGTTTTATGCTGGAAAAAATCAAGACTCCCGTCTTTAAGGTGTGCAAACATATAGAGTTGTTCTTGGGTTAATACTAAGCGCGGGCGATCATAAATATCTACAAAATAAAAATAAGTTCTAAGGGGTTTTTCGGTATATAATAAACGAATGTTAATCAAAGGATATATTGGGGAGAAGAACAAATCAAAATCTAAAATAATATTTCAAGAATTTTGGTATCATATGAAGAAAGAACTAACTAAAATCTATGGCACAATTTCAGTGACTATTCTATGGAAGATATTGGACTATATAATAAAGTTATTGCTACAAAGAAACCCCGGGCTGTTCTCTGGCATAATGTGTAATATAATGTAATGTAATGTTTATGTTTATGTTTACGTTTATGTTTACGTTTATGTTTATAACGAAGATTGGTTTTGTCTTTTTTGGAATTTTTTTAAAGCATTTCGTTAGTCTTTTGGAAATTTCATCTTGGCCGTCAGCTTGGAGCCGGTATTGGTTACGGCTGCCGATGTGGTTGCGGCATCATCTGTTGCCGATGCAACATTACTCATATTACGTTCGCAATAGGATTGGTTTCTCTTCGGACTGTCCACGTTCATGTAGATGGGCGGTGTCACCGGCGGTTTCACTGCTGCTGCTGCTCCCGCTGTACCTTTTGCTGTGTTCATGGACAAAGGATGTGTTCGGACGGACAGCGTAAGGAGCGGCAACGACGACGGCGGCGGCGGTGCTGGCGTTTGTGGTGCCGACGTCGTCGTCGGTGTAGTTGGCGTCGTTGGCATCTCCTCCTCCTCCAGTATAATGTCGTCGCCCACCATCGTGATGCGTCGTATTCCCGCTGACACGGTCCCAGCTCCGGGTCGATAGAGGGAGCTGCTGCTGCTGCTGCTGTTGTTGCTGCTGCCGTTGAAGCCGCTGTTTGTGTAGGAGTGATTGTTCTTCTTGAGCGGCAATCGATTGTTGTTGTTGCTGTTGGACGATGGCGCCGTCGCCGTGAGCACCGATGGCGGCGGCGGTGGAGTAACGCATACCGGAGGCAGGTTGGACTTGCTGATCAAGTCCGGTCCGCGGGACATTAGCTCCAAGGCCTGGACTGGCTGAGGTTGCTGTGTGTGGTTCGGTGCCGTTGTTGTTACCGCTCCCGCTCCCGCTCCCGTTCCCGCTCCCGCTCCCGCTCCCGTTCCCGTTACCGCTCCCGTTCCCGTTCCCGTTCCTGATCCCGACATCTGGGAGACAATGGTGCGGCTGTGGTTGTTGCTCAACCCGGTATCTTTCCATTTCTCTGAAACGAAGAATGACCGTGACTTAGTGCTGGTAGTTCCAGGTGATATCCTGCACGTTACACACGTACCTGCAGCACTGCTGGCCCCGTTGGTCTTCCCGAAGGGCAGGAGGAGACGCGCCGGCTGGCAGAAGACCACTGTCTTGTAGGCCTTGCGATATTGCTTGTTCATGATCACATAAATGATCGGATTGATGCAGGCGGAGAGGTAGAGCAGGATGTAGCTGCAAATGTGCAAACTGGGATGCTCCACATCCTTGTCCGCGACCTTGACAATGGTGATGGGCAGATAGCAGATGACAAAGGACAGAAAGATGGCGAGGACCATTTTGGTGATGCGCCACTCGTTGCGCTTGGCCCGGACCTCGCGCTGATCCTTGATCCTGCTGGTCGTCTGCTGCTGCTGCTTGCCCGTGGGCGCCGTCTCTGGGACATCGGTGGAGTAGCTGCTACTGCTGTCCGTGGACACGCGATTGCCATTATCCCCGGACACTCCTGCTCCACTACCCGATCCTGTACCAGTTCCAGCTCCCGCTCCCGCTCCACTTAGTGGTGCCGGCCTCAGGTTATTCGGTATGGAGTTCTGCTTGGTGGCATGCTGCTTCAGGCGCTGCTCCGACTTGTGGACAACCCAGAAGATCTTGGCATAGCAGGCGATGATCACCAGGCAGGGTATGACGAAGGCCGTGATGAAGAGCGTCGTCTTGCTGCTATGCCCATGGTCATCGGTCATAATGGAGCAGGTCTGCAGGCGGGCATCGTACCCAAAGCGACCCCATTCACCCAGCAAGGTGGGCAACTGCATCCCATAGGAGAAGAGCCAGCAGGCGGCGATCATAACGGCAATCCAGTGGCTCTTATAGATCCTCGCATAGCAGCCATGATGGGTGATCATCACGTACCGATTGATCGTGATCATGGCAATGCACAGCAGCGAGACACCGATATTCCCATACTGAATGAAGGGTATCAGGCGACAGAGTACGGGGCCATGACGCCAGGTGCCCTGGACGAAGCGTAGACCCTGGAAGGGCAGGACCAAGGCGCAGAATAGCAGATCGGCAATGCAGAGGCTTTGTGTGAAGATAGAAGGAGTTAAGGATTAGGTTAGAGATGAAGGAGAAAGAGATCCTTACCTAATAATAAAGGCGGCGGCCACATTGCGCACCTTGGGACACTTGAGCAGGGCCCAAACGGTCAGCAGGTTGCCACAGATGCCCACGATCATGATCAGGAAGGTCATCACAGCCGCAAAGGTCAACAGGGACTGCGAGAAGCTGCAGGGAATTGGGAAATAATTAAATAAGTTAAATTTAAATATATGACAAAAAATCTGGTTCCTAATAACAATGTCTTTTTTAGACCATTCACCATCTCACTTAAAATATTAATTATTTCGAGGAAGCACTAATTAAATTACTGTTTATTTCCATATCACAAATCAAAAAGGGAGTTAAATTATATTTATTCCAGAACCCTAAGCATATAAAATGTACTTTATATAGTCATAATCTTGTAATATTACTTTTAACAATGTTTTTAATTAAAAACCTATTTTGATCTTACTTATTTCCCCTTTGATTTTAAGAACTTAAACTAAAATCTGGACATCCCCTTCTATATATTGAAGATCTCCCGACCTTTGGCACCCCCCATTTGGCCCTGTGACTATCATCATATCGTACTCGCAGTAGTTGGCTTCCGCTGGCTAAAGAATCCCACAAGAATCAGCCGTCTTTGTCAGTCGTGGTGGTGCAATGGAGCGCGTAATATTAACGATCTCTTATCGGACCTCTCCAGGCCCCGGGGTCTATAATTACCCAGCGGCCGCTGATAGCTTCCAAACCATTGCACGACTCACTTGGCACCCACTTGGCACATCGTCCAACACAACTCCAATAGCAGATCCCCGATCCCCACGCACACTCACCCGCCTTCGTCCGTTGGCGATGCCATCGTGGTTGTCGTCAGCGCCTCCAAGGGGGGATAGCCATCGCCTAGGTCAACCGTAGACTCGTCACTCATTCTGCTGCTGGAAATGGAAGAAAGGAGCGCTGGATTAGGATAGGAAATTCACTCTCAATTGAAGATGAAAATTTCTTAGTTCTAGCTGAGACTTGGAAAGAGTTCATGAGTTATTCATTCTGATTCAAAAGGCTTGCTTAATTAATGATTCATTTTCATTTCCTGAGAATAAACTCTCGTTGCTATATATATAAGAGAAAGTCCTATGAGTTGCCCTGTTTTATTATTATGTTTGAGGCTTACTTGCATCTGGAGAGGGACGCACTTGAACGTTATCAATGTTGACAAAATCACGATCATCAAGGTTATCAGCTTGGTAAGCAAATATTTGGTCGAGTTGTTGCGGTTGGAGTTCATTTCCCGTTGCCTGAGATCAATAAACTAATAGAGCCATATCTGAGTCCCTTTCGCATTATAGTTCTAATAACAATAATAATTTATAATAATTTCCTCCCCAATGAGTCACTTTTGGGTGAGCAGTGAGATCTCTTGAGGTCTTACTGATCCCTTCTTAATATTCTTCTGATCTTGTTCTGATCCCTTTCGGATCTCTTCCTGATCTTTTTATGATTCCTTTTGGATCTCTTCATTATCTCTTACTGATTTCTTCTTGCTTTCTTCCTGATTTCTTTTCGATCTCGTTCTGATCTATTTCAAAACTCTTCCCGATCTCCTATAATCTTGATTATTGGTCATGACCATAGTCAATGATCAATGATCACTGATTACTGATCACTGATCACTGATCACTGATCACTAATCACTAATCACTGATCCCAGTTTTATGCTATCACCAAACACTGAGTTATAATGGAAGCCACAGTTCCTTCCAAGATGTGTCTGGTGGCTTTTTCCCTGTTCAGCTTCCAGCTTCACTATGAGTCACGTCTTCTTTACTTCGAAAAGGGGCAACCGACAATATCGCGACCTTTTGACAGCATCACTACCTTGGGCTTGCTCTCTATTGAATTCTTTACGTTTCTGCTTCTGACTTTTAATTTACTTGATCTTGATATTGATCCTGTCCAATCTCTGTGACCAATCACCGATTTGCTGATCACCAAACACCAAGCACTGAACACCGATCGCCAGCGCCGACAATTGCCAACTGGCAGTGGAAGTGGCACTCGTGTGGATGAGGCTCGGTTCTCCAAACTGGCGCTGACTGCATTTTGCGCCGACGCAACAACACAAGTAACCCGCAACTTGACACGCTGTCGCCGGGGCTGGTTGGTGCCCCTTTTGCCCAGTTGGGAACCCACCCGGAATCGCGGAATCGGGGAATCGGGGCGTGGCACCCTTGCGGCTACTTCGGTTACTATGATAAATTAGTGTCAATTAAATAATTTAAAGAGGTCACACACTCGTCTCGGTCTTCTGTAGTTTTATGTTCTATTTGTATCTGTATCTCTCTGTAGCTTCTGCAGCACCTCCTGCAGCCACCGAAGCCAGAGCACTTGGGGTGCAAAGATCAGCGTCGAACCTTAATTAATTGAGTGACTGTTTTACTCGGTTTTTTGCAGAGACATATGTCTAATGTGTGTGTGTGTGTGTGTCTGCCAAGTGATCCGCTCTCCGCTCGAGTGGCCGCTAATCGAGGCAAGTTATGAGTTCTACACGGCGAGGAAAAGGATGAGTACAGTGTACATACAGGAAATTTCACTGGCAATGACCATTAAAGAGTTAGGTTAAATTTAGAGCGTTTTTTATATAAAATAGTTTTGATGCCTTAAGATTTTAAAGCATCTTTTTTTTAGCTGACCAAGAAAATTTAGTTCTTAAAAAATTATATTTATTCAATCATATTTCATATTCAAAATATTTTTCTTTTTCTTTTTCTCTTTTTTTTTTTTAGTTACATAGCTAATTTATTCTCGGTGTACTCCTATACACCCTCAACTACTTTCTCTTTCTCCTTCTCACACTCTCCTTATCCCTATCCCTATTCCCTTCTACCTTCCTTAGGTCATGGCTGCATTCTTTAGCCTGGCCCATGGGGCGTATACGCAATCTGTGTCTGGGTTCGAATATATATTTGGTTATCTTATCAGTAGTTGTGTGCGCGCTTACCTCTAGTCGCTGAAGTTTTTCTAGTTTGTTTTTTATATTTGGTAATCCTACCGATCGTACCGCTGCTCTCTCTCTCACTCTCTGTGCCCTCGTCCTCTCTCCTGTAGATTTTGCACGTGTGTGTGTGTGTGTGCGTATGCGCGTTATCAGTAAGTGAGTGCCAAGAGAGAGAGAGAAGTGGGGATTGGAAATCGCTTGTTTATTTATTTGCTGCTCACGTAATCGAAACTAGTGCAGCTGCGATCTCTTTTGCTCCCCTTTTCGCATTAACTCGAGTTGAGTTGCTTTTTTTTTTTTTTATTTCTCCACTCCAACTCCGTTTGCTCTCAGGTAGAGCAAGCCAGCGAGGTGAGTGAGTAATGCTGTGTGAGCAATGTAAACAGTTTACGGCATTCGGCATTCATTCGCTTGCTCTTGCTGTTGTTGTTGTTGGTGTTGTTTTTGGGGACGCTCTACTGTTGTGATTATTGTTGTTGTTGTTGTTATTATTACTGCTGGTGATTCAAAAGCCGCCCTGGCTTTCATGACTAATGCCTTTAAGCAACGAGCGGGATCAGGTAGAAAATAAAAGGGTTACAGGTTGCCACTCAGCAGCACTCGGCATTATCACAAATTAAAAAAATAAGCAAAAAAAAAAATATAAAAAAAAACAAAACAAGAAGGGAATGCAAAAATGAAGCTCTCACAAACACACACGCGATTGTTGCCTAATGGGCATCAAATGTCACTTGAGTGGAAAAGAAAATCGAAGCCAATCGGAGTTATTACTTCAATATTATTATTATTACTGATATTCTGAGGCGACACTCCGAAGCGTCTGAAAGTAACGTACTAAGTGCGGATCGGAACGGATCGGAACGGATCGAGTGCAGTTCGTCGTGCGAGTACGAGTGCGAGTTGACAAATAGGAACCTCCACCTCTCACTCGTACTCTCACTCTCACTCGCCGCCGTCTCGGTCTCCTAACTGTCTCTGCCCTGTGTCGCGCTCTCGAGGTTGACGGACATGGGCGGGCGCCGATCAGACAACGGGGGTCTACGCATCGATGAGCAATAAGCTATGCAGCTATAAATAAAATATATTAGAAAATCAAATGTATTAAATTAAGGAAATTAATTTATTTAACTTTATATTTATTTAATCTATTTTATTATTATATATTAACTTAATCATCCCCTTTAAACTCCGCCCCTGGGCAGCCCCCATGATTTGGCGCTCTCAGCCAATGCTCTCTCACACTTCCCCCGTACTCTCCTGGTCATCGCTGCTTCGCGCCGGCCGGGGACAGTGCGACAGACAGGGACGGAAAGACAGACGGCCATCTGGTGGCGATCATTCGGAGAGCGCGGGTGTGGGTGTGGGTGTGTGTTAGAACAGTGCGTACGGCGTAGGCGATCCCTCAATGATTGCCGATATCCATCGCAGCGACAGCTACTCTTCTTCTTTATCACAATGTGCAATGCCAGCGGCAGCGGCAGCGGCAACAACTGATAAGGGGCGGTATGTCCGCGTGTCAGCATGTCTGCATTCTAATGTTTACACAATTGGACATTCGACATCGATCGTTTTCAATCCCATCCGACGTCGCTACACGCAGAGAAAAACGCATGAGATTACACAGAGGAAAAAAATTAACAAGTCCATGAAATAAAAATAAAGCTAATAATTTTGTTAATTATATATAAAATTATATATGAAAATATGGTTATTAGAAAAATTACTTCAATCTTAAGTTAAATTCGAAAAATATTTTAAAATATGGCGTTACATGTGCAATTTTGGTAAAAATAATAAACATGGAGTTTAATTATTGTTATTCTCTTGGAGGGTATTATTTTATTATTAGTCAATCAATGATTTTATGACTTGGTTTCATTAAATTAAATGTATCCAAAAAGTTATGATCTACAAATATCGGTAAATATTGCTTATATTTGAGTAAAAACAAATAAATAGAGGCATTTTTATAACTTAAAGGCTCCCAAGATCATATTGGTATTTTAGATCGTGCAATTTAGCTTAAAAAAATGGTAAATATTATTTCGCGCAGTGCCGATATCGAACTGAAGACGTAGCGATTTGTGTGCACTCGCCTTTTGTTTGTGTTTGCTGCGGATTGTGTTAAGAACACGCTAGTTTATGGTTTATGGCTATCTAAATATACGCCCGAGTGTGTGCGTATAAGTGCGCCCGAGAAGTTTACATTAGCTGGGTTCGGGGATCGGGGATCGGGGGATCCGGGGATCGGTGATTGTGGATCCGGAGATCGTGGTCTGGACGGGGTAAGCGGCGGGTACCTTGATTGGCATTCGATTCGTATCCCACAATTACATTCACAAAAGCAAATGGGGGAAGTTTTAGTTTTCACTTTAGTAGCTATTCCGCAAGAATTTCCATAATACAATAACAGACGGGAAATTAGTAATTTAAATTAAATATATAAAAATAAAGTATTAGGTTTACTGCTAAATATTTTTTTATAAATATAACAATATGTATAATAATTTAATTTCGGTTATAAATGGTACAAGAAACTGAATATCTAAGATTGTTTTGTCAAAATAATATGTATGGTATAGGATATGTATAGTACAGATATATTATCATGGTATTTAATCGGTATCTTAAAATTAACATTGCTTAAATCATTAAAACTGATAATATAATAATATTGCTAATAAATCCAAGTTTTGGTACTTCAAACATAATTTTAGTAAATAAATAAAAAGTATACAAAAACCCGTATATGACGTTTGGTGATTGATGTTGCATTATCTTAAATGACATGTATGGGATCCCTGATATAAACCGAAATCGATGGCGATATGGCGCTAACAGCTCATCTCCAGTTGTTTGTTTTCCGCGTACTGGGCACTGGACACGATCGGAACTCTCGGTATATATATATAGTCTTGGGTAGTCTGGTGCAATTCCGGGACGGGACGGAGACCCTGCATGAAAAACAAACAGCGAGTTCAAATTGCCAAAGAGTTTTCCTTTTAATTCCCATTCCCTGAATTACTTGCTCTTTCTTTTTCTATGCCACAAAAAAAAAAAATAGAAAAAGGCAAACGCTATACCCTCAATTTTCCGGCACAGACGACCCGCACTTTGACCCCTTCTCTAGATGGAAAATGGACATAAAGTTGATTAATTGAGAGAGTCGGGCATCTAAATTTGGTTAAAGGGGTTTTATGCGGGGTGATGAAATTGAAGGGAGGGGAAAATGCCTCAGGCCTCATGCCTCACGACTATGCTTTAGGTTTTACGCATAGAATCGAAATCGTTACCATATAGTATTTATTCACTATAATCTCGCGTGCTTTTTTCTCTTCTTTTATATTTTTTTTATAAATTTTCGTTGTTGTTGTTACTACGAGTAGATCCCATTTATTATCCAGAGGAAACTAAACACACACACACACACACACACACACACAGACGTAACGCCGCAAAGAATCGAAAAAGTTTTCAGTTTCGAAAATGCGCAAAGAGGTGTGCGTACGAACGAAATCCCGGAATCAGGGCTGTAAAATTTGAATATTATATAGTTTGCATTATGCTTAAGTTTCAAGATTTTAATTAAATCTTAATGTACATTTTTTATATATTTTTTTTTTTCATAAAAAAACTAAAACGATTTTTTCTATAAAGTTTTTATTTTACTTCAATTCTTAAATTCGAATACAATCGTTAATATAACATCTTAAAATACAGTTTTTATTAAAACTAAAAATAAATCAATTGTATAGTGTTTAATTATAAAATTAAAATTATAAAATTTTAATACATTGTCTTAAATAACATTTTTTAATATTAGTTATTTTATAAAACTAAGCAATTAAGTTAGCAATAGTTCAATATGATCAACTATAAAAGGTCCAAAACCCAAAGGTTTTATGTTTCTTGAAAAGATATAGGTAACTTTATCACTTTTAGTCTCAGAGTTGGAGATGTATACGAGTAAGTGTCATAACGCCCAATGGTGTTATGATACAAAAACTGTCTATGGGGTTTATGACATGTTACCAAAGAATTTATACTTTCTTCAAGCTACCTCTGATTTCCAGCTATTTATACATCTTTGTATAAATCTACAAACATAAAAAGCATGTCTAAATCGACTTGTCTGGTGTTGCTGACCCAAAAATTTACGCATTTAATGGATTCATAAATACTCCTATAACCATTATGGAAATAACCATTTGAAATATATAGTTTGTGAAAGTTTTTTGAGAAAAACTAAAGCCTTCACCCCTGGTCGGTATATTTGAAAAATCAAAATACAAAAAAAAAAAATGTTTGAAGAAGAAAAACAGCAACACTGCGATCCATCAGAATATCGACGCTCTAGAAAAGTGTAAGAGAGAGAGGAGATGAAAAGAGGAAAAGCTGGGAAGCTGCTAGGGGAAAAACCGAATCCCGAGTCCAAATCCAAAATCCGAAGCGTTACCGAACCGTACCGAAGAATAGGAACAATGTAAACATTGCCGCCCATTCCACCGGGCAAATTACCAAATTACCAAATTACCCGATGATGAAGTCAATTGTTGTATACAATACAAATTTGTACTGCCATTGTTGTTGTTGTTGGTGTTTTTGTTGGTGTTTTTGTTGGTGTTTTTGTTGGTGTTTTTGTTGGTGTTTTTGTTGGTGTTTTTGTTGTTGTTGCTGCCACTGTATTGTTTTCCTTTTCCAAAAGTTTTTCTAGTTCGCTGCTTGTGTAGCTTTTTTTGGGCTCTTTTCTGGATTTTATTTTTTTCTTTTTGATTCTTTTTTTTTTCTCCTCAATATTTTGTACGCTCGGCTGGCTTCCCGCTTTTCCTCACTTTTTGTTGTTGTTCCTGTTGTTGTGTTTTTTTGGATGGCTATGTGAATGCAAAGAATTCAGTTTTAGTACAAATTCAGAGCAGGAACGAGCAACGTGCGCCCTCCCTGCACCGACCAACAACCCGGTACCGACCGACCGAACTGACCCGACGCCACCGTTACCATGTTCCCGCCCAGCATCAGCAGCAGCATCAGCAGCAGCATCAGCAGCAGCATCAGCAGCAGCATCAGCAGCATCAGCAGCAGCAGTAGCAGCAATCCGCAGCAGATGCAGCAGCCGGAGTTAATGGAGTTAAATCCTTTGGATATTGAACGGATGTCGCCCGAACTCGAACTGGACTTAAGCACCGGCACCACCACCAGTGACGGGCGCCAGGTGCTCTTCGAGGGCTACTCGGATGAGCTGCTGACCATCGCCTGGATGGCCTGCATTGTCTTCATTATTGTGGGCGTGCCCGGCAACCTGCTGACAATTATTGCCCTTTCCCGTGGCCGACAGACCCGCAACTCGACGGCCATATTTATCATAAATTTATCCTGCTCGGATCTGCTCTTTGGATGCTTCAACCTGCCCCTGGCCGCGTCCACGTTCAGGGAACGGGCCTGGACGCACAGCGATCTCCTGTGCCGCCTGTTCCCCATGCTCCGCTATGGCCTGCTGGCCGTCTCCCTCCTCTCCGTCTCGCTGATCACCATCAATCGGTACATCATCATAGCCCATCCCAGGCAGTATCCCAGGTAGGTTCCCTTCCATCCACTTGACTTGATACATATTTCATAGGAAAGCCCACACTCGGATCGGATTAATCGATTGTTGTTTCGGAATTTAGACAAACATTTCGCATTGGGATTCGGATTCGGATTCGGATTCTCTTGTGTTTATAACAAAATGTGTGTGTGGGTTCCAGTGTGTGTATATTGTGTGTGGGAAATGGGTTCTGTTTTATGGTCATATATATATGTACCATATCCACGTTGCTATATAGACCAGCACACGCACCTAATAGAAATTGTTTTATATTTTAAAAATAAAACATTATCAACTTTGACCGAATGCTAGGGAATACTGGTTTAAGAGGTCAATGAACCAGCAAAGTTATGGAATAAAGTTTGCTTTATAATTATATTTAAAATATAATTTAAATTAAAAAACAAAATTAAATTTGGCCAAAAAATAAACATTGGACTCATTAAACCCTTGCAGGGAACTTTAAAATCAATATTTTTGGAGGTTTTTAAGGCTTTTTAATAAATTTTCTAAAAAAAGAAAAATTAAGAGTTTTTCAATAAATATTTAATGATATTTACATCATATGATAATTGTTTTAATGAATAAAAACCCACAACTACGTTTCGAGAAGCGTTTGTGTGTTAGTTTTTAGTTGGAAAATACATTTCTTGTTCGTTTTTTGTTTAATTCAAATAGTATATATATTTATTTAATTTAAATAACATATTTTTTTAATATCTTAAAAGAATTATACTGATTTTCAAATATGTTTTTAGCTTTAATTTAAGAGAATTGCTTTATTTTTAAACTCCGGTTAAAGGTTACTAGCCTTAAATCGCTTGAAGAATATTTTTCAAACTCTATAGTTTTGAAATCTCCCAAAAAGGTGAACAAAAGTATGCTACAAGCAGCTAAAAGATATATTTTAGTCATTAAAAATTCTCAAAATATTTATTCCTCGTTTTAATTATCTCCTGAAACTCCCCGCAGGATCTACCAGAGACGCTATCTGGCCCTGATGGTGGCCGGCACCTGGGTGACCACATTCTCGATCATGATACCCACCTGGCGCGGCGTCTGGGGCTGCTTTGGCCTGGACGTTAGCATTGGATCCTGTTCTATACTGCACGATCGTTATGGAAGGTCGCCGAAGGAGTTCCTCTTCATAGCCGCCTTCATGGTGCCCTGCATCTGCATCGTGATCTGCTACGCCCGGATCTTTATGTTGGTGCGAAAGGCAGCCATACGGGCGGGCACTGCCGGCAAGGCCAATCTCAGCGAGGTGACGCCCAGCTCAGCTGTTCCCAGCCAGCCCCTGGCCATGTCAAGGCCAAAGCCAGAGAAGGCCAGCACATCCAGTGGTGGCGATGGACAGCAGCAGCAGCAGCAGCAGCAGCAGCAGCAGGAGGAGCAGGAGCCGGGACGACCCTTTGTGGTGGCTGAGCAGCTGGCCTACATAGATGACAATGCCTCGGCGGACAGCCTGCCCATCTCGTACAGCATCCGGCGGCGGGAACAGGAGGAGCAGCAGCCCCCAGTGGATGCCAATGTGGTGCTCAAGGAGAAGGAGAAGGAGCGAGCGCGAGAGCGAGAGAGGGACCAGGAGAAGATCAGCCTGGGACGCAGTCAAACGCAACTGGAGCTGGCCAAGAACTCCGGGTGAGTAACCAGTTCATATATAACTTTTAAAAGTTATATACTTATCCTTATATCCTTGTGGTATTACCAGAAAGACTCCCAATCCCATTACCACCTCCCTGCGCACCTCCTTCACCCGCTTCAGTCCAAGGAAATCGCTGTACGCCTCCATGGGTAATACGTCCAATGCCTCCTCCATTTATCCGGGACGGATGAGCGCCAAGGATAGGCGTTTGCTCAAGATGATACTGGTGATATTTGTGTGGTTTGTTATCTGCTATCTGCCCATAACGGTGACCAAGATCTGGAAGAGCGCCACGGAGGTGCATTGGTTCAATATCGCTGGCTATCTGCTCATCTACCTGACCACCTGCATCAATCCGCTGATCTATGTGCTAATGAGCTCCGAGTATCGGCGGGCCTATTGGAATCTGTTGAGGTGCCATGGCTCGCCAGATGCTCACCATCACCAGGAGCAGCGGCATCAGCAGCAGCAGCAGTTGCAGCAGCAGCAGCAGCGGAAGCGGAAGCAGGGAAAATCGGCAGCGTGACTTCCGTTTTCGTCTCTCTAACATCATTGCCTTTGTATGTCCTCCGTCCCCCAGCAGGATTATGATAATGATTCGATATATTTGTGTGTCTAGTCACAGGATCAAAACCCCTTCCAAAACCGATATCTGTATATCTATATCTATATATATCTATATGTAATGTAGGAACTCCAGAAGTGTATTGCATTTTATACCAAATGACTTTAATATCTGGTTTACATTTGAATTCCATGTTTAAGAACAATCGATGTTTGTTTGTTTTTTTTTTTGTTTTTTGTTTTTTTTTTTTTTTGTTTGCTTGTCGCTAATTATTGTACCAATACATAATAGATATATCCGTATATGGATATACCCTATCTATGCCCCCAATAAATGCTTCGAATAATTGATATATGTAGTTACGTTGTTCTCATCCTCGGTACTCCTCCTCGTACTCCTCCTATCCGGGGGCTTATAAGAGTGTGTGTGTGTGTGTGTATATAGTGTAATCATAAGTCATAAGTAGAGCTATAGCTTAACGCTATTATTATCAATATACATATTGTATATGTCGGCGTGTATGCGTACGAAACTTGGACTACTTAAGGCTAGTAACACAACTAAATCTTCCAATATTACGTTGATTCCATCGTATAGCTTCTTCCAGTTCTCTACTTTTCCAGTTCCAGATGGATCCGTCTATTGTATATATCCGCTATGTATATATATATATATGTATATATATATATATGTATATATATATATGTGTATGCATGGTTTGTATATCGTATATGGGATCAAATAATTCATAATTGCGATTGCGAGCTTAATAAAAAAAGGTGACCTATGAAGGTCCCCATTAGTCTGATGCCTTCCCCCCCGGGTAAAGCATCCCCC
>VNJR01000840.1:0-10845 GCA_008042585.1 Drosophila punjabiensis
CCCCTTTTAAAACCAAATTGGTTGTTGTGAATGAGTTTGTTTGTTAAAACAAACCACCACAACCTATTCGCGATAACTTTGTCAAGTATTTTCGCTATGCAGGGGTTAAGGGAAATGGGTCGGTAGGAGTTCGGGTTGGTTTGGGGTTTATGGGGTTTAAGGATTGGTAGTATAAGACTTAGTTTATAGGATTGGGGAATGTGGGAATCAAGGATGTTGTTGAAGTGTTGTAGGATTCTAAATTTGAACGAGATGGGTGTGTTTTATACCCTTGCTGGGTATTATAATTTCAGTCAGAAGTTTGCAACGCAGTGAAGGAGGCATTTCCGACCCTATAAAGTATATATATTCTTGATCAGCATCAACAGTCAAGTCGATCTAGCCATGTCCGTCTGTCCGTCTGTCTGTCTGTCCGTTTCTACGCAAACTAGTCCCTCAGTTTTAAAGCTATCTGAATGAAACTTAGCACATAGTCTTCTATATACTCTCACTCGTACATAAGTCGGAACGAGCCGGATCGGTCAACTATATCATATAGCTGCCATACAACCGATCCGTAAATTTGTTGAAAAAAAATTATAACTTCACTATTTTTTAACATATCTTAATCAACTCTCGGTTATAAGCTTTATACATTGAATCAGATTTTTAGATTTAATTTTATAAAAATCGGACTACTATATCATATAGCTGCCATAGGAACGGTAGGAAAATTAAGAAAAAAAAAAATTAATAATATTGTCAGTTTTCAACATAATTTCTTTTACTTTTAGATACTAGTATTTCATATTTTTTCAGAATTTTGTTGTAAGTTTTATAAGAATCGGACGACTATATCATATAGCTGCCATACAAACGATCGGTAAACGTGGAGAAAAATTACATTTTACTTTACATGTGGACATGTGAAAAAATGTAAAAAAATGTAAAACTGTAAAAATTGTATGTATATTAAAGTAGTTCATATTATATTATATTGGGATAGATTATAATTAATACAATTGAAATCTGCAAGGGTATACCAACTTCGGCGTGCCGAAGTTAGCTTCCTTTCTTGTTTAATCATGGTGTAAGAAATACGATCTAGTCCTGGTGTATGTCCTTTTAGCGAATTGATAGCGGAGTAAAGTTCTATTGGATTTATGTTTTTTTCTATTTCTAAGGCTGTTGGGGATGGGGAGTATGATATGTGGGGTGTAAGGAGCATTTTGTTTGTGCGGAATTCGGTGGAGAAGTCAGAGTCTTTTGCCTGTTTTGACCATAGGTCTCCACCTACTTCAGATGGATCTATCGTTGTAGTTTGTGTTATGGGGTTGTGGATGCTGTGTATATGTTTTGTAGGATAGATTCCACAGAGCCGTTTAATGTTTGCCCACATTTTTGCAGGATCAGAGTTAGGCTGAATTTCGGAGGTGATTTCAAACTGATATTATTTATTTTACTCCCTACTTAAAGTTAACATTGAATTTCTTATATATAAAAAGACCAACGCAGTGGCCATGTATTTCCCTGTGGGAACTGCAAACTTTGCCCGCGGAGCTCACCTTACATTTTCAGGCGGCTATATTGGTTAATATATATATATTAATTGACAATAAATTTGTGTTCATGTGTGAACATTCTGCCAAGGGCCACAAAGTTAATAATTGAGTTACAAAATTTTGTAAAAGGAAAACAATACAAAGTACAATATTTCTTCATTTAATTTTACCGTAAAACATTTTTTAAATGGCCTTCAAAAGTTATGGCTTGTAATCGTCAGCTTATGCTACACTTACGTTGAGCATATATAATCAAGATTAAAATAATAATAATGCATATAATTAAGGAGGTATGTCCAGATATATGATAGACATTTAAACCTTTTAATTCAACATGGCTTTTGTGTAACCGTCTTAACTCTTCTGACAGTCTAGCTATTTCTAAACTATGGTTTATGGATTTGGCCTCAAACGGGCTCCAAACAATTTTCGGAATGTCTGTAATATCGCCTATATATGCTGAGAGTAAGGTATCTTGTCTTTAAGATTTGATATCATATTGAGCAACTAAGATTTTATCGTCTGTACGAGCTGTGCAATCAGACCTTAGCGTTGAAATTCCTTCCTCTGGCAAATCAATTAAATCCATTTTTGAATTTCCACATTGAATTTTTGCTTTTGCATTTTTAGGAATCTTAAAGAGCCAAGTGCTTTTAGTTTCTAATTCAATACAAGTCAATATTTAACATCCGCTTATATACACAATTAGCTGGTCTACCTAGTTTAGCGGCCTTAGTTCACACGCCAGGCCATTCGCATTACTCCACGGCCAATTTCCTTCGCATACTCTCTTCTGAGTCTGCCATTGTTTACAATTGTTCAAAGTGTTTGGTGTCATTAAATGGTACGAATCTATCTCGAAATTGTACACTAAATATTCAGAATTCAAATGCACCATGAGCAAGCATTCTTCTGACCAAACTGAACCTGGATAATTACCCTGTATAATTTTGTTGGATGTCTGCTAAATAAAGGGATCTTAGCATTAATTATCAATTTGTTGTCAACAAAAAGACCACTAGCTGTTAAGAGAGTATATACTTCTGTCATCTCTGTACCAGTTATTTTTCCTGGTAACACTAGTGTCTCAGATAGACTTTCTTTAATCTTCGTTATTTCCTCTTTTAATTGACTAGGCCTAATAATGTTAGTATTAAGCCGGCCATGATTTAAGTCAATCAATAAGCTTATTATAAATGCTTGTGTTTTTTCACAATCCTCAATTAAGCTGGTCAACTCTTTTGTCATCATAAAGAAATTAATGGACTCCTTATATACATAATAATTTTCTTGAAGTAAAGCTGTCACATTTTCGATTCGTTTATTCATATTTTTAAAATTATCATTTACTTTCTCATTTGTCTTTTTCAAAATATTAGTCGTTGAATCTACTATGGACAGTTGTAGACAAGTTTCTCATATTTTGCTCTATTTGTACCCTATCATCTTCGTCCATAATTCCAAGTATCATATGTTATAAAGACCACATGAATTCTAACGGAGCGCGTTTCGTTTTTTTTTTTGCTATGAGCCATAAATAATTTATGGTTTTCTTGTAACTCATTCAGCTGTTTTAAGGTATTATCTAACACGAGGTTACACTGATCTTCGAAACCTTGAAGTTGATCACATACTTGCCTCATTTTATTTATTTGAAAATAAACATACATGTTATAGAAAACTACCAAATTCCAAGAAGAAATGACAATTTCTACTTCGCCGATTGGATCCAGATATATGGCTAACGTTTATTTATTGTTTCTATTTTATATTTTGGAGCTTGGATATTTTAGTTTCACCCCTTGTTATCCTTCTGGTTTTGGGTTCTTCTTCATTACTTTCGGCAGCGAATAAGAGGGCAAATCTTACTGACTGGCCGAAAAATGCATGCATCTTGTATTTTAACTTTTACTACGCGACCTTTCTCATCTTTTCCTTTGTGTATTTCTTCGACCTTTCCTAACGGCCATCTGGATGGATGACAATTTTCATCCTTTACGAGCACTACTTATCCCTTATCTATATTGGGTACATTCCTTTTCCATATGTACCTCTGTTGTATGGTATGCAAATAGTCATCCTTCCATTTTATCCAAAAATCTCTTTTCATTTCTTGAATTAACTTCCACCTGTCTTGATTTCCTATTATGTCATTATCCTCTATGGGTTCCATTAGATCCAAAGGTGGTCGTCCTATTAGAAAGTGTCTGGGTGTCAGAACTTCATTGTCTTCTATATCGTTGTCTGATAAATAAAGAGGACGTGAGTTCAAAATTCCTTCTATCTGGCTTAACAAGGTTGACATCTCTTCGTTCGTCAAGCTTCCGTAACCAATAACCCGCTTAAGATGGTATTTGACAGATTTTACGCCAATTCCTTCTTTCTCTAGTTGGGCTGCAACTGCGGAATTTTCTTTAGTGGCTTTTGCCAATTGTCCGTCCAATTTTCTAGCTGCGCCTACAAAATTTGTTCCATTATCGGAATAAATGGAAAAAATGGGGTTCCCATTTTTAGAACATTTTATATAATAGGTGTTGCATAAGCAACACCTGTATTTAAAAATGGATATGACATTGTTACTCTATATTTTGGAAAACTTCCCATTGCCTGTTGTGCTGTGATTTGTCGATATCTTGCACATTTTGGACACTCTTTTATTTTTTTCTTTAAAGAATTTCTTAATCCAAATATATAATATTTTCGTTGGATATAAGTTCTCATTAAATTTATTTCACCATGTAAGGTTTCTTTATTAGCATTTTCTATAATCAATTCAGCAATGAGCCCTTTGTCGAGAATAATTGGATGCTTCACTTCAAAACTGGTTTTGGCGTTTTGCAATCTGCCGGCCACTCTAATAATTTTATCCTTAAAAATAAATGGATGCAAACTCAAAATTTTGGAATTAATTTTGATTTCTTTATTGCTAAGCTCTGGACTAAATTGGAATTCCTGCTCCTTTTTTACAATTATTAGTTCTGCATATTTTAATTCTTTGACCGCTAAGAAGCACGGATAGGATTTCCCTTTCGTTTTCATATTAATAAATCTTACGATGTAGAATATTTTCCGTTTTAGTTTGTAAATGCATGAATATTTTTTCAATAGATTATAGATCATATCCCCATCTGTTGTCAGCGTTTGGCTGAGGCGGCCAATTCTCTTTTGATTCTTTGAGCCAACTTGACCCATTCCAACAAAGATTAAAATTTACAAACTCGCTAGAGAAAATTCCCCTTGAAGCCGCGTCCGCTGGGTTATCTTCTGATCTAACGTGATTCCATTATACTTCTGTAATAAATTTGACTTTGCTTGCTCTGCTTCTAATCCAGGCTAAAGTTATTGTGGAATCACTCCATGCGTATATTTTGACTGCATCGGTAATAGATTCTCTAATTTCTGAATAAGTTTGTTTAGTAAATGTGCTGCCCACAGTTCTAGCTTCGGAATTGAATTACTATTTTTTATCGGATTAACCCTGCTTTTGCTAGCTAGCTGAATTTCCAACCTTAGCATAAACTATTGCAGCTTACGCCTTTTCCGATGCGTCGGCACACCCGTGAAGTTCAATACTCGAATTTAAATTGTTTTGGATCCATCTTGGTTTCCTAATTGTTTCCAACAACGACAAATTTTCTTTGTAGCTTTCCCATTCATGTGCATCATTATCAGATAATTCTTGATCCCAGCTATTCTCAGAAAGCCAAAGTTTCTGCACAACAAGTTTTCCAGTGACGGTTACTAGAGCTAATTATCCTAAGGGATCATACATTTTTGATAACGTAGACAGCACCAGCCGCTTGATTTCTTTATTCGTAGCCGCTACGTTAACGCTGAATTTGAATTCATCCCGTTGGAGCTCCCATTGAAGTCCCAGCGTTTTGACGAACTCGTTATCTTTTATCTGTATTATTTTGTTGTGCCCAGTATCTTCGACAATTTGTAATATTTCTTGTTTATTTGAAATCCATTTTCTTAAATTCAAGTTAACTGAATTCGCTTGAAATTGGTTTTATGACATCTATTGCTTCTTCTATTGAACTGGCTCCTGTCGATTATATGACGTATAGAAGTCGCTTCTAAATATATCCCCGATTTCTTAATTTTTGCAATTGTTGGCAATGAATACCAAAACTCTGGTTCAGATGCAGTACCATACTTAACTGTTTTTAATTTTTAAGATTTTATTTTCTCATTTGGAGAGTCTCTCCACAATATATATTGATATTCCTGATCTTTCTTATCCGCTGATATGACGTACTTCCATTTAAGCCATTTCAAAATTATATCACATATTTCTTTCTGTACTCGGGGGGGTCCCACCCACATAATATCATTGAGACTTTTATTGTTTGTAGTTTTGGCTGAAGCGTCAAACACTAACCGGGTCCGGGTCAGCTAATGCAAAGTTTTGCCACCTGTTACCAATGGCTTCTTTGAGTTTATCATCAATATTATTTTATATTCGGACACACATGTATCCGTAGCCGAAATGCTACTAATTTCAGTTCTTGATTTAATTTTTGGCAGCTTTAGAATCTGTGCTGCCTCCTCTGATATTATGGTACATTGTGCCCCACTATCAATCAGAGCTCTTAAATTTTTAAAATCGCCGTTAGCCGATTTTACTTTAATTTTTGCTTTTGCAAGCAATGCCTGATTTGAAGTGACGCAGGTGTTAACTTTTTCTTTCTTTTGATTGATTAAAATGCAACATGGTATGATGCCCTTTATTACAATACGAACATAAATATTCGTTTGTACATTTTATGCCTCTAAAATGTTTAAGGCATTTTGTACATAGTTGTACTTCTTGTACGATTTCTAATCGCTCGGTGGGATTCATCGCTTTAAATTTGTGACATTGGGTAATCACGTGTCCCACCATTTTGCAGATTTGAAACTTTTCATATGAATAATTATTTTTATTTGATAAAATTAAAATTTTCAGAAGTATAAGCATTTTTTGATAGATATGTATTTTTATTAACAGGTTTTTTCTCCTGAACGGAGCTAGTCGAACTCAGTCGCTGCTCCAAAAAATCTATAACATCCGATAATTTCTGGATGTCCTTGGCCTTTTTCATGACTCTCATATAATTGAAGAGTGTGTGTATTGAATTTCCTGAGCACCATATGTGCAAATAACACATCGACCTCGACCGTTAGATTGGCCTTTACTTTAAGGATGTGTACTGCTTCGTTAATGGTGTCAATAAAATATTTCATCTGTTTGACGAAATCAATATTTAAAATTGACAAATCCATCAACCGACTCAATTGCTTTGAGAAAATCGTACGATTATTTTCGTACCGATTGGTTAGAAGGTCCCAAGCGGCATTGTAATTTTCTGCAGAGCCCATTAAGAGATGAGCGACCACATTTCGCGCTTCACCTTTAAGGACCGACTTCAAATAATTCTATTTTAAGGAGGTACTGAGACTCTCCCTTGAATGTATCAATTCAATGAATAATACTTGAAAAAGGTCCCACTGTTTGGAATCGCCGCCAAAGGTGGGCACCTCGATTTTTGGTAGGGTCGGTAAATCCGGTATTTTACCGATACCCTCCAATTTTATAGCGACTTTCTCCTTCATCTGTTCATTAAACTCAGATGATATATTTTGAATACCGAATTCCAACTCGCTAAGGGTCAAATCGACATCTAGGCTACATTCACCTACTTTTGTTTTTAGCTCGGAAATGTTTTGCCAGAGGAAATTAATTTTATTTTTCCTAATTCTTAAGGTTACCCTTTTTATACCCTTGCAGGGTATAATAATTTCAGTCAGAAGTTTGCAACGCAGTGAAGGAGTCATCTCCGACCCTATAAAGTATATATATTCTTGATCAGCATCAACAGCCGAGTCGATCTAGCCATGTCCGTTTGTCCGTTTCTACGCAAACTAGTCCCTCAGTTTTGAATATATTTGCAGATTTCTATATACTCTCACTCGTACATATGTCGGAACAGGCCAGATCAGACGACTATATCATATAGCTGCCATACAAACGATCCGTAAATTTGTAAAAAAAAAATTAAAACTTCACAAATTTTTAACATATCTTAATCAATTCTCGGTTATAAGCTTTATATATTGTTTCAGATTTTGGATTTAATTTTTTTTTTAATCGGACTACTATATCATATAGGTGCCATAGGAACGGTCGGGAAAATTTTAGAAAAAAAATTATAACTTTGTCAGTTTTCAACATAATTTATTCTACTTTTAGATACTAGCATTTCATATTTGTTCAGAACTTTATTGTAAATTTCATAGGAATCGGACGACTATATCATATAGCTGCCATACAAACGATCAGTAAATGTGGAGAAAAAATAAATTTTACTTTACATATAAAAATGTAAAAAAAATGTAACAAAAATGTAAAACTGTAAAAAATGTATGAATATGAGAATAGTTCATATTAATTTAGATAGGGATAGATTATATTTCATACAATTGGAATGTGCAAGGGTATACCAATTTCGGCGTGCCGAAGTTAGCTTCCTTTCTTGTTTCATTTTGAATTTCTATGTAGGTTTCCTTTAAATATGCTTTATGCTAACCTTTCGTTCAAAAATTGATTGGCATTGCGCTTCTTTTGTAGACCTATTTTGCTTGTAAGCTGCTCTAAGCTCCTTTAATGAATTATTTACCCTCTCATATCTTTTCTTCGTAAAATATTCCTGATCTATGCGGCCTAGCTTTACCAACATATTGTGGTTTGTTAAAAACTTCCTCTCTAATTCATTTAAAAATTGAACATCCTAGTCTGTAACTCTCCCATTTCCATGGCTATTAACCATCTCCCCGCATACCTTGTTTAACTCCGCCTGCCTTTTCAGAAGGTTTAAAATTTGTTCGGATATATTTAATTTTTCTATTAACTTAATATTTAAAAAATTATTTTCTTTTTACTATTTTTTATGATTATTAATATAATATATCAAAAATATTCCTTATCTGCTTTCCGCTGCTGAGTTGTTGCTGCTGCTGGGTGGTCGACGCTGCCATGTTGTACAGATGGGGGATGAGTTGACGTCGTTGTAGTAGCTGCAGTCGAAGTTAATACTGGATGTCGTTGCTGCTGCCGTCGCCGATGTCGTCGCTGCCGCTGATGTTGTTGCTGCCGCTGATGCTGTTGGGATGGCTCAATTTGTAATGCGTGGCTCAATTCGTTATTTTTTCGATTCTTTTTTTTTAATTATTGTTAATGCACTTTTTTATACTTTCGCAAGCACATTCACTACTAATGTCAATATGGCCTAAGAACGCCTTACCATATATTTTAATGGTATAACAGCAACCTTTAGCTATATTTCAAGACTAAATGGTGTGTATTTTAAAAATATAAAAGACTCTTGTCTATCTTTTAGTTTTATAGGTTTATTCTCTGTTCCTTACCACGGGTGGGGGGAAACAAGAGATATTTATTTTAGCAGCCTTAATTCCAATGTGCTGGTTAAAAAACTATGAACCCCTTACCACAGGGGGGGAAAGTTGCAGAGTATCTCGAAGGACCAAAATGTAAAACAGTTCTAAATAAAACACGTCTTCATTTGTTGAGTTACAATTTTAACTATTTTATTTTCAAAAGTTCCTAGCTTAGGTAGCTAACATGCATATATTGCATATACTTATATCTAAATAGACCCACGCAGGGGCATTTGTTCCTCTAATCGTAGAACGGCTCTAGATAGAAGCGGGGAATTGTCAATGCCTGATATGCATAGTTTTGGGGGATGAATCCACGCTTGTTCTTGTTACAGTTTTAGGTATGCATTGTCTTAGCCCCAAGCGGAGTTTATTTTTAAATACATATATGATTAACACTTTACGTTGCAAAAATCATAACTTTTGAACCGAATAAGATATTCAAAAAATTTAAACGGCAACTGGCAGGTAATTGTTGTAAAATTTACACATGTGTTGGATAATGTGCCACGCCCACTAATTCGCCCTTTTATAGGGTATCAAAGTGGAAAAATCGACGCCTGACGATGAAGAAAGCACTGAGGAAGAAATCGATTTCAATAGGAATACTTTCTTCGTGATTATTGATTCAGTAATTTCCAGAATTCATGACAGATTCGCTTCAATTAGAGATATCGTCAAGGTTTTTTAATTTTTATGAAGGTTCCAAGAGATGGAAGATGAAGAAATACAAATCGCGACAGATAACTTTGTGGAGAATTACGCTTCCGACGTCTCTCAAGAATTATCAACTGAAGTCATTCACTTAAAACACATTTATGAAGCGAACTTCACTGCGTGTCTTCGTCCATTCCAGTTGCTTAATGACATCACAGCAAAAAACTTGGAAAATCTCTTCCCAAACATTATTATCAGTTGCCAGTGCTGACTTGCGAGAATTAAAAATTTCCACCGTTCTTGTTCAAGCTAATTCTTGATCCCAGCTATTCTCAGAAAGCCAAAGTTTCTGCACAAAAAGTTTTCCAGTGACGGTTACTGGGGCTAACCATCCTAAGGGATCATAAATTTTTGATAACGTAGACAGCACCGTTCGCTTGTTTTCTTTTTTGGTAGCCGCTACGTTTTATGTCATCTATTGCTTCTTCTATTGAACCGGCTCCTGTCATAAGATCGTCCATATAAAAGTCGCTTCTAATTATATCCCCGCTGTTTTTAATTTATAAAATTTTATTTTCTCATTTGGAGAGTCTCTCCACAATATATATTGATATTCCTGATCTTTCTCATCAACAAATATCTGACGGTACATTTTCTCAATGTCCGCTGATATGACGTACTTCCATTTACGCCATTTCAAAATTATATCAAATATTTCTTTCTGTACTCGGGGTCCAACCCACATAATGTCATTGAGGCTTCTATTGTTTGTAGTTTTGGCTGAAGCGTCAAACACTACCCTCAATTTCGTGGTTAAGCTGGTATCCCTAAGCACTGCTTGGTGAGGCAAGTAATATTTGCCTTCTTTTTTTGATTCCGCCATATGTCCGAGATCAATATATTCCTTTATAAAATTTCTATAATCGTCCCTTAACCTTTCATTACGCTGAAATTTCTTCTCTAAATGTATAAATCGTGCCATTGCTTGCGGCTTTGATTCTCCCAGTGATTTGTCGTCTTTGAAAGGAATCTTGACAATATATCTACCACTTGAATCTTTGGTAGTTGTATTAATAAAATTATTTTCGCAAATTTCTGTTTCAATGTCCGATTTGTCTTCATTTTCCAATTCCCAGAATCGTTCTAGGTCTTGAACTTCAACTGTTGCAACTATTGAATGGGTGCCCTTAGACTTAGTACAGCCAGA
>VNJR01000848.1:0-10203 GCA_008042585.1 Drosophila punjabiensis
GGGAGCTTTCGTTTAAGATAGGACTGAAGATTAGGTTTGAACAGGGCATAGAGTAAGGGTATGTCTGGTTTAAATTGGTTGAGGGAGAATAAGTAGTTTTAAAAAACTCAGCAAATAGATCGGCAATAGCCTGATCTGAGTTTGCTGTAGAGTTATTAAATGAAAGCGAGGAAGGATATAAATTTGGTTTACGCTTAGTGTTTACTAAATTATAAAACTGTTTCGGGTTCTGCGCAAACTGCTACTATCATCATTGCTGCTATCATCATCATTGATAGGCTTTTCTTGGACATGAAAAATTTCAATTATTTGAAAACTTTATTTAATTTTGAGTCCAAGTGATTTCAAAATCAATTTAGTTATTAATGATAGAGCAGCTCGTTTGTGTGAAGCTCCTTGATATGCTGATGATGTTTTCATTTCAGCTTTTGATTTAGTAATATTGAGACAGGCTTTTGTATTGTAGATTATCATTCTGTTGCTTGCAAGTGTAAACGAATTGTTACAGCTTCCCCTCGCAAATTAATTAAATCACCGTTCTGATCAGTTACTCGTACTTCAAGCGTGCTTATTTCTCTACAGCTGACAGCGTAAAAAATAATATTTCTAGGATTTATATTCATTTTCTAGCCAGGGGAGACGTTGGTACCAAATTCGTGATTTGCTTTATTTCCCACATACGAACCGCCTATAATGTGACATTCCAATATAGTGGAATTAACTTTTAATATATTTATTTATATTTATATTTATATCATTATCCGAGTTCTATATTTCATCATTATGTGGTCTTAATATCCGTTTTTAAGTCCAAAGAGCGGACCAATTGATCGTTCGTGATTAAAATATATAGTTTCATTATTTGTGAGAACTTGAACTTGAAATGTATTATTATTACATTCAATTTTAACGCTCTCATTAAGATCATACTCTTTCAGCTTATTAAAAATATATTTCGTTATATTATCAAACTCATATGAACCTACAGGTATTGCTATAATTTTATTTCCAATATGTAATAGATTGTTCTGCATATCAACATTCGGTATTGAATTAAATGAGTGCCATTCATAATTTTGATTTAAATCAATTGGTGGGGAATTCACTTAAAACTGATGTGTTTCCAGTTAAGGTAATAGTTAGCGATATACTTATTATGACGCTTTTTTTTAACTGTCTAATTAACAAACAACTCAGTACAGCTATATGAATTTTAATATTATAATTTAATAAATTGATCAAACCTCTTCTATAGCGTCGAGTATTCATTTCATCATCCTTCGAAATTAGGAGAAAACCCATATCTCTGCTCCCAACACTTTCGTGAAATTTCCATAAGAGATTTGAAGTCCATATCACTATTTACATAATCTCGATAAATGTGCCGCATATTTAAATCATCTTTTTTAAACATTATGATACAATTTGCACTGTCGCGAATCAAAAGTTTCGGTATATGAGTATAGGTTTGAGATAGGTAGAAGGAATCTATATTTTTATGTCGTCCCATACAAAAATAGTGTCTTATATTGTCCTGCTTTTCACAAGCTACGTCATCGAATATTAAATCGAATTACTTTTTGCTTGCTGGAAAAAAAAAAGTTTTTCTGGAAAATAAGGCTAGTCCCTATCAAACACTTTTCAAGACGTGCCTAAGTTCTACGTGAAAGCTGCGCTTAATCTATAAAAAACAGTAACGCCATTTGCGAAAACAAAACAATACTAAATCATAACGGCGTTTGCTGACAAGCACCAAAAAGTTTTGTTGTTAACATGAGTGACGACGAAGACGACTTATCGCCCGGGAGCTGGCAAAGAAGTAAACAAAACCAAGTTTCTCCGATTCTGCTAAAGAAAAAATTTGCCCTGGACCCT
Source organism: Drosophila punjabiensis (assembly GCA_008042585.1). Lineage (NCBI taxonomy): Eukaryota > Metazoa > Arthropoda > Insecta > Diptera > Drosophilidae > Drosophila > Drosophila punjabiensis. The sequence goes on from VNJR01000848.1 coordinate 1,876, forward strand.
GGACCCAGCACTAGCTCCAACAACCAGCCAAGCCGCCACCTATCTTCCTATCGGATGTTATGATATAAGTAGTATGATAGCCTACCTCGAAACGAAAATTAAAAAAGAAAATTTTCTTTATAAATCCCAACGAGATGGGGAAGTGAGAGTTATGGTTAAGACTACTGATGTATACAGGTCCCTCGTTAAAGATCTTGCGAGTGACTTTGTCAAGTTTCCGACATACCAGCTTAAACATGACAGAGCATTTAGGGTCGTTATAAAGAATTTTCACTTATCAACGGATATTGAGGTAATTAAAAGAGACGTGGAGTCCAAAGGTCACTTAGGTTAGGAACATAAATAAGACTAAAAGCCGTGGAACTAAAGAGCCATTAAATCTGTTCTTCCTTGACATTGAGCCCAACAATAATAACAAAGATATTTACGAAATTAAGCACATGGGTAACTCAATTGTTAAAATAGAGCCCCCTCACAAAACAAAAGAAATTGTTCAGTGCCACCGTTGTCAGGAATTCGGGCACACAAAATCTTATTGCTCCAAAACTCATAGGTGCGTAAAATGCTCTCGTAAGCATCCCAGCAAATTGTGCGAATTGCAACGAAGATCACGCTGCCAGCTACAAAGGGTGTAGAGTCAATAAGGAGCTCATATCAAAACAATTAGCTACTGGTCGAAAACAGATGCATAACAAGGTCAATGACAAAAATGATTCTGAAATATTTTAATCACCAATTCTGCCAGATAAGCCGACCCAACAACCAAAAAGCTATCAATCGTACGCCCAAGCTGCTGCAGGAAATAGTAATACCAATACTTTTCTAGAAAGAATAGAACATATTTTTAAACTCACCAATAACTTACTTAACATGATAATGTTACTGGTCAATAAATTATGCAAATAAGTCTAAACATAAGAATCTGGAATGCCAATGGACTTTCCAACCATGTTAATGAAATATCTTTATTTTTAAAAACAAATGCAATCGACATCATGCTTGTTTCAGAAACACACTTCACCAGTAAATCCTCTTTTAGAGTAGTTGGATACGACACAGTAAGAGTTGATCATCCGTCTGATAGAGCCAACGGAGGCGCCGCAGTTCTTATGAAAAAGGGTCTGAAATTTAAAATCACGGACAGAACAGGGAAAATGCTATGCAGACTGCTACAATTGAGATCAAATGCATTCATGCAGATGTCTCAATCTCAGCAATATATCTCCCTCCAAGATTTACAATAAAAGAGCTCAATTTTAAGAACTTTTTTCAAGGACTAGGAACAAAGTTTATTGTTGGAGACGACTTTAATGCCAAACAACCATGGTGGGGCTCCAGACTCACTAAACCAAAGGGATCCGAATTATATAAATGCATACGAAACAATAACATATCAACTCTCTCAACTTTGAAGCCTACATATTGGCCTCGGATACTCAAAAAACCCCAGACTTGATCGACTTCGTAGCATTCTTTGGTATTCCACAAGCACACATGCGAATAATGGAAAGTTTCGATCTTAATTCAGATCACTCTCCCATAATAGCAACCTACAGCACAATAGCTTACATGCTAGACAAGCCGTTTAAAGTCATTTTCGCTTCCACAAACATTAACGGGTTCAAAAACTACCTAGAAGAAGCAAAAAGCCTAGACATTTCGTTATAAAACAGGAGAGTAATTTGACAATGCGGTGGAGCTTTTCACAAATACAATTCACAAAGCGAGCTACTTAGATATGAACCACACCCACAGAAACCAACAACCAAACCAATTGCACCTCCCTAATGAAATTCGAGAAAAAAATTAAAACACAAAAGGGACCTGAGAAAACGTTGGCAAGAAACTCGATATTTTGCAGACAAAAATGATACAACAAAGCTGCATCTGAGCTTATACAATTACTGTCAAACTTAAGAAACGAATCTCTGGCCAGATATGCCATCTGAGAAATTTAGACCCTAATTCTAGCAACAAATTGTACAACCTGTGGAGAGCAACTAAATATCTAAAGAGACCGGAAAAAAGAAACATAATCATCCGCAAAAGCAATAGAAACTGGTGTAGATCTGACGATGAACAAGCTGAGGCATTTGCACAACACCTGCACTCTGTGTTTCAACCAAAACGACATTAACAATCCGGTAACAGAAGCTGAAGTAGAACATTTTCTTGAGTCACCCTGACAAATGAGCTTTCCTATTAAAAGGATTCTACTTGACGAAGTCGTGACAGAAATTAAATGCTTAAACAATAAAAAGATCACCTGTCCCGGATAAGATAGACGGCTTAACTCTTAAAACTCTACCACCAAAATGCTTACGTTTCTCACGCTAGTATTTAACGCTTTACTTAGGCTAGACCACTTCCCAAGTCAATGGAAATGTGCAGAAATATTTATGATCCTCAAGCCAAACAAGACAGAAACTGAACTAGCATACTACCGTCCCATTAGTCTGTTTGCAATATTCTCGAAAGTATTTGAAAAAATACTACTGAAGAGGATGTTGCCAATTTTGGACGAACTTGCCATCATTCCTGAATATCAATTCGTATTCAGGAAAGGCCACGGGACCACGGAGCAGTGCCACAGCGTTTTTAATGAAATTGTATTAGCATTTGAGAACAAAAAATATTGCACTGCTACAATTTTCGATGTCCAACAAGCGTCTGATCGTGTTTGGAACAATTACTCTACAAGATAAAGAAATTGTTCCTTGCACCATATTATTTACTACTGAAATCCTACCTGACTAAGAGATGCTTCTACGTGCAGCAGAGTCCATGTCCTCTACATGTCAACACTATTTCCCATAAACGCAGGCGTTTCTCAAGAGAGTGTATTGGCACCAGTCCTCTACACACTATACAGGGCAGATATGCCAGCAACAAACAACTGCACCATTGCAACATATGCTGACGATACAGCTATTCTGGCAACAAGCTGATCTAGAGACGAAGCATCTCAACTCTTACAATGTCAGCTCAGCCTGATTAAAGCCTGTTTTGTTCGCTCGAAAATTAAAATCAACTCCCTGAAGTCTGTTAAAGTTACCTTTGCAATAAGACCAGGAAACTGCCCAAATGTAACACTTAACGGCTCAGCAATTCCAGAAGATACCTGTGGCATGCACTTTGACTGCAGACTTACATGGAAACCCCACATAAAAACGAAATATAAACAGCTCAGCCTGAAAACAAGGAAAATGTCCTGGTTACTAAATAGAAAATCAACAGCCTCTTTGGAAAACAAAATTCTGCTCTACAAAGCCATTCTGAAGCCTGTTTGGACCTATGGTATCCAGCTCTGGGGAACAGTTAGCAACTCAAATATTGAAATACTGCAGCGCTTTCAATCAAAAACATTGCGGCAAATTGTTAACGCTCCATTTTATGTTACTAATGCAAACATTCATAAAGATCTAAACATTCGAACTATTAAAGAAGAGATAAACAGACGGACTTCACAACCAATCGGAAGACTAAAAAGATTTCACATTATTGATCTCCCTGATTGATAAATTCAAATTCAATAACGAGAAATTATAATTAATAGCAGGTTTCACTGGAAATCTGCTATTCCTGTTAAAAAAAAAAAGAAAAAAAGCTTTTTGCTTCCTGCGGTGATAAAACATCGTCATTCGCTGAGAATGTGAAGTATACCATACCTTGTAATGGTTTAATTAGTTTTCTAAATACTTATATTTCGGTTGATCCAAGCACGTTGATATATAAATATTTTCAAATTTGAGACCATTTGGACTTTCGATAAAACTTATCATCACATTTGTTTTCCACAATTTGATGGAAAATTAAAGCTCTAATTTTATTTGGTAACAAAGTGCTGTGGCGTATAGGTATGTTCCCTCCATGCCCTCCACCTTCAATGTTTCTAACTATAATACTCTAAGTTTGTCTTAATAAACGCATGTTATTGTAATAACCACTTCATTCATTGACAATCTTTCTATAATTGGGGTTGTTATAAAATGGGTAAACATTTGTATAATATAATCAGTCATAAAACAAATGTCGAACAGGGTACTGGTCTCGTAAATAAATTGATTAATTTCCATTTTTTTTGTGCCTCTTTTTGAGGCACATTTGCCTGGTTATAACTTCTGTGGACCTGGTACAAAGCTAGAGAACCGATTAGCGTAAGGCGATCCTGTAACTAACGGTTTAGATTAGGAGTGTAGAACCCATGATACTCTATTTCCAATAGTAACGACTTGGGTGGTAGACATAAAGCAGACTCTGTTTTAATTGATAGGGCTTGGGAACGTGTGAAAGCGAAAGATAGTCGTCTTGGAGAGATAGCTGCTCTTATTTTGTAACAAATATGATAAAGGCTAAGAAAAAATTTGGTATGGGAACAAAGCCTGAGAAAAAAAAGGTTGTAAAGAAAATCAATTGCTTTACAAATCAAGCATGCTACTAAGGAATTGATAAAGGAAAAGCCACTAGACATCTTCAATGCAATAAAAGTAGCACGCAAGGCAGTATAAAACACAATATAGGAAAGGATATGAAAAATATGAAAAAAAAAAACAAAAGCGTCATCAAAAAACTAATAAGTCGGCTAACTAACATTATCTAACTTTAATATTATAAGGTTTGGCTTTCAAAATATTCCACATTTTCGTGGTGTTTTCATGAGGGATGAAATACCCAAAACTCCACATCTTCATGAGTGTGGTGTAATTAATTTAGCACACTCTTTCTCTAACTAAGTTTTTCGTTGCGCTCTCTGCACATGATCTTTGATCCTTGGAGTTTCTCCTCCATCTGCTTTTTGCCTTTTCGTTGGCCTTTCCCTCGAGTTCAATTTGGAGCGTTCTTAGGGAACCCGGAACGTTTTCTGTTCTTTCACTCGCCAGTCCGACGCCTTCCTTTGCAAGTTCATCCGCGGTTTCGTTACCATCGATGCCCTGATGGCTGGGAACCCAGTAGATCCTCACTGACTTAGTCGTGCTCAGGATATCTAGTGCCTCCCTGCTTGCCAGTACACTTTTGGAGCTGACCGCTGACGATTGCATGGATCTTATCGCCGTTTAACTGTCTACGAACAAATTGACCGCCTCGTAAGAACGGTTTATGTTCTGCGCAAGCTGTGCCGCTTTCCCAATGGCGAATACTTCCGCTTGGAATATGCTGCATTGGCTTGTTAGCTTATACGACAGCCTTATTTCAGGGTCCGTACAGAATATGACCGCTCCTACTCCTCCTACCATCTTGGAACCGTCGGCGTAGATAGTGAGATGTTGCCCATGGTCCTGACCTGTTTTCCAGTCGTTAGGTCCCATGAATGTTGTTGTTTTCACATCCGGGCACGTTCTTGGTATCATGTAGTCAGATATACTGCTCATGTCTCGGCCAATTGAACTGTGCCCGAATCCTTGTAGCGACATATTTCCTGATGCAACCAGGCGTTGTGCCGCCTTTCCTGCTGTCAGTTGCGTGTGGATATCGAGGGGATCGATCCCGATTATTGTTTCGAGTGCTTTTGTAGGGGTTGACCTCAGCACCCCTGTTATGCAGACCAGTGCCGCTGGGTTCTCTTCATAAGCTCGTTATAGGTCTTCTTATTCATGGCTTGCCACCAGACTAGGACTCCATACAGCAATGTCGGACATACAACCGATATGTAGACCCAGGGCATTAGAGCGGGCAAAAGGCCCCATGTGCAGCTTAGCTCTTCTTATATGCGTATAGCGCTATGGTGGCCTTTTTCACCCTCTCCAATACATTGGGTCTCTATGTCAGATTGCTGTCTACATAGTACAATGCCGAGGTATTTGATCAGTGTTTTCAGGGTCAAGATGGTCCTTGCGGCGTGCCTCTGCGCGCTTCTTTCACCATCAGGCGATTCCCCAATCGGATTGTACCCGCCTGCAACTCAGAAGATTTCTTATCCACTTGTTGATGGCGGGGTGAGTGTTGGTCGCTTCTAGGCGATTCATTATTGTTTGTGTACTGACATTGTTAAATGCCCCGGATATGTCCAAGAACACTCCGAGAGCGTATTTCTTATTGTGTACGGCTCTCTCAATGGTGGTAGTAAATGTAGTGCCGTCTCCACCGATTTGCCCTTTGTGTAGGCGTGCTGATTGGTCCCGACATCGTTTCAGATGCATAGGTCCAGCAGTTTTTCTAGCGTCTTAAGAATAAATGAGGTGAGGCTTATCGGTCTGTAATCCTTGGGGCTCATTTGACTGCACTTTCCTGCTTTAGGCAGGAAGACAATCCGAGAGGTCCTCCATTGGATAGGGATATATCCCGTGCTTGGGTGGTATGGGTGTGCCAATCCAAGGCAATGTTAGCAGGGCAACTCTTGATGAATATTCCTTGGCTCTAACGGTGCACCAAGTCGACTCGCAGGTGAATATCGGTCCGATAGACACCACCTTCTCCTCGGGGAAGGTCCTCCGCGTGGTACCTCCTGGAAACGTACTACGGTACGGCTAATGCGAGCGGCACCTCCAGTGAATCCCTCACCCAATAATCTTTTGACTCCTAATCCTTACCGAGATATGGGCAAGTCTTGAAACTGCCTCCCCTCAAGTCAGGTGTGTAAAGCGACCCGTGCCCACTATAAGGTTCGCAGCTGAGGGGTTAAACCAGCTGTGTTCAAACGGAGCCTTCCCAGGGCCGGGCAACCCTGGTTCGGAACGAGCCTTGCCGTGGCTTAGGGGCCAAGCCACGGTCGACCATCCTTCAATGCCCCAAACCCCTCGGGCCCGCCCTGCCGAGCAACGCGGGCGTTTATGAACATGAACTCGACTAAAAAATACGCTTCGGACCTCGTGGGGGAGGTAAAACCCCACCAACCATTAACAGAGGTAGAATTGGACGAGGAGGAGCTACTGCGCTCAGACGATGAGACTCTGGCTCCGTCCAATTCAGAGGGAAGTGCAAAGACCAGCACACCTCAAGCGACACTAGCAACGACGAGTAAAGCTGCGGCAAGCCAAGCCAAAGCGACGGGTGAACACGGGAAGGCAAAACCGTGGACCCACCAGCAACGAAAGGCGCAGTCAAGCAAGGCCCATTTCATTCTCGCCAAAATCGCGAGAAATGAAAAGAAGGGCAAAGCCGACCCGCGCGACATAGCAGATAAAGCCAGGTTCCTCGCAGTGATCGAGGAATATGAGCGCTACGAGAAGGAGCACCCGGAAGCGTTTTTGCCTCCCCAAGCGAAGCGCAACCGCTCACAAGAGGTGAGCGAGAGTGCTCCGAAGAGAGCCAAGGACGCAAAGGGCGCGCCGAGACCGACCACCTTTGTCAAGCCGGCGAAGAAGTTTAGCGAGGTGGCCAGAGACAGCCTCGCAATGGCACTTGTGGATGGGCTCAACGACGATGGGCGCCTTCTGATGAAGAAATGGGAGGCGGTCGAGACCCAGTTGGCAGAGATGGTAACGGACAAGTTACTGTCTGAGCCAACGGGTCAGTCACCCTCCTTTGACTCCTCGGAAATGGTTAGAGGGCACCGGGTGATTAGATGTGACGATGAGTTTTCGCGGGACTTCCTGGCGGACTGCGTTGCCAGACTAAGCAACGCATGGAAGGAGATAAGCATAAAGCTGGTCCCCGCCAAGAACATCCCAAGGAGACCCAGAGCTCGCATTTGGTTACCCAAGGGGCTGTCTAGCCATGAAAGGGGGCTCAAGACTCTGCGAGCAATGAACAAGGGAGTCGACATGGAGGACTGGGCCATCCTCAAAGCGGAACGTGAGATAAAGTCCAGCCAGCCATATCTGTTCCTCATAAACCAGCGCTGCCTAGAACAGCTTAAGGCAGCAGACAATAAAGTCCGGTACGGCATCAGGAAGGCCAAAGTAAAGATCTTCCTAGACGAACCGGACGATATTCTGGAAGACGAAGTCGAGGACGCCAACAAGCTGTTGGACGACTTGGCTATCGACGACAGCACCCCCAACATTACCCCGATCGAATGCCGACTGTCGTTCAGATCAACCTGAAGCGCAGCTCCCACGCTTCAGCTAATCTGGGGGTCCTTCTCCTTATGAAGGACATCGACATCGGCCTCATACAAGAGCCATGGACAAGGGGCGGACAAATCTCTGGCATGGCAATAAAAGGATATACAACACTATACACAAACTCGACAGGTAGGCCGAGGGCGGGTATAATCATTAAAAACAACCTTAATGCTCTTCTTTACCCCAATCTCAGCAACTTAGATCTAGCAGTGGCCAGATTCAAGGCGGCGGATGGGACAGCCATACTAATAGCCTCTGGATACATGGCCCACGACGAACCAGCACCACCCGAGGCTTTCATGAGGGTGATGCAGTGGGCCGAGGA
>VNJR01000867.1:0-19752 GCA_008042585.1 Drosophila punjabiensis
ACCCCAGATTACGGTCACACTTTCTGTATTTTTTCTGCACCAAAAGCAGTGATGAGCTCTTGAATCAGCTAGACTGTGAAAATAATTAGCTAAAACTAAATAAAAATGATATTAAATACCAATAGCTACATCCAAATGCAAGAAATAAATTATTATAGGCTCAGAAAATTATTTAAAATATTTTAAATGTACCATTATGTGCAATTTTGTTTATCTAACTAACTTATTTATTACAAGGTGGATTTATAAATTTCTGATATTAAATCATTATTATTGAACTTTGCGAATATATTACATATATTTTAATAAATTCAAATATGTATAGTATATACTACTATACTATGTATACTTTTATCCCGCAAAATATGAGCACAAAACGTGTTAATTGTGAAATTCATATGCTTCTCCCGTTTTAAATATGCTTGGGCATGGCAAATGCCAGGTTGTGTTGTTGTTCGGTGTCATAAAAAATACAACAAATTATTTAATTAAGTAAAAAAACAGCTAGAATAACGCCAATTTTGTTTGGAAAAACACTATATTTCCCGCTAGCTGCTAGCTTACCAGATATAGCGGGCAAATGGCTAAACTGGCAACGCTGGTCATTAGAGCTGGGATACTATCGATGGTCGCGCCATTCGATAGTTTCGATGATTTCAAAGCAAAAATTCGATAGTATCGATAGTATAGTCATATTTACTTCATTTTTTTCCATATAAAGGTTTTTTGTTTTTTAAGCTATATACATAATAAAAAAAGGTTAAAAAAAATCAAAATTATTCTTTCTTATCATTAACATAAATTATAAGGCAACTTCAACAGAGATCATAAAAATTCAGGTCATTTTTTATATAAAATTTAAAAAAATAAAAATTATTCTATCCAGGAATTTTTCTGCAAAAATAACAATACATATGTCCACATTATTCGCCTTAAGCGAAGCTCTGCCATTATTTATGACGAGTCCAGCCTTGCTGAACATACGTTCCGACTCAGTGGAGGTTGCGGGAACACATAAAAAATTTCGGCACCACCACCTTTCAATTTAAGTTAAGCTAAACTGCGCTTTTATTAGAAAAGATATAATATTCAATTTTTTAATATCTCTTACCCAAATTCCGCAACCAAACCTCGTGTTTTGTTGTAATGTCAGTTGTCAGTGAAGTTTAAAAATGCCCAGCACCATCGATAGTGTCAAAAAACTATCGATGGTGGCTCAGAAAAGCAAAAATTCGGTATATCGATAGTGCCATCGATAGTATCCCAGCTCTAAGTCTCTCGCGAAGAAGTTGGAAAACTGCATTTTGCAAAGTTGTTCGCTGGGACCAAAATCCAAAATTAACAAATAAAGGAACCGAGACGAGGGCGTCGTGAGTGCGTGGGTGTGCAATCAATCCTGTGTCGTGCGGTGGGCGCAAATTAAAAGCAATACTACACTGAAAACGACACCATCACACACGGCCGAGGGCGAAAAAAGACACAGATTAATTCAATTACAAGTGAAATTCGAGTGATTGTTGTTCTGGCCACCGCCACCAGGTGACCAAACTGGCCCAGCAGACGCGCGTTACGTGAAAAGCAGATCGCCAAGTGCCCACGATTCGTTGAAAAGAGAAAAATTGATTTTCCACAATTGCAATTGGAAGGCAAAGCAAAAGCAGAGGAAGAGCCAACAGCCGTGCGTGCGAGTGTGTGTGTGTCCGTGTGCGAGCGAGGGGGTGTAAAAGTGGGAGAGTGGGAAGCGGAGGCGAAGACGAAGACGGAAGCGGAAGCGGAGGGAGCACATCCAGGCGTCGCATCCTCGCAGAATGAATATTGTCGGGGAATATGAATACAGCTCCAAGGATATGCTTGGCCACGGCGCCTTTGCCGTCGTCTACAAGGGACGTCATCGCAAGGTAAGACCCCAAAAATAATACCAAAACAACAACAACAGCAACCACCCCCTCCGTTGCTTACAATTCAGTTATATTAGTAACCTGTTTTTTACGACTGATTCGGCGCTTTGTTATTGTTTTCATTTTAATGTGGGGCTTGGTCGCATTTGTAAAACAACATCAACAACAACAACAGAAAGCGTTAAAGGTATTAACAGTGCGCCATTGTCAAAGGTAAACACGAATGCAAAGGCGAAAAATAAGGCCCAAAACGTGGATCCGGTTAAAATAATGAAATTTTAAGAAAATCAGCTGATCACAGTGAAAAAAATGGGAATAGGAAATTTAAAAAATATAAATAATAATTATTTTGGCAAATCACACACACTTAGATACATTTTGGAACATAGCAAAGCCTTCAAAGATTTTTCCAATATTCAAATGCAATATAATAAAAATTTGGCAATTTGGAAAGAAATATACTCCAGAATGTTATTTCAGAAACTTTTTAGAAAATTATTTAACGCAGTTAATACTATAAATTAAATAATATTTATAAATTACACCTTTTTAATATAAAAAATACTAAATATTTCGCATTCCACTGTGCGAATCCGAATGGAACTACTGCTGAGCCGAAGAGTCCAGCGAAATCAGAGCCCTTTGTTGCTGCTCAGGCGTGGCTATATGTACATATGTTTTGTTTTCCTTCAAATTTGCGTCTTTCTATTGTTTATTTTCTATTGCCTTGTGCGCTCCCCTCCTATTTTTCTAAGCGAATTTCGGCTCAGCCGCTGGCACACGCACGTGCTTTGGAGCGATTTCTTTTCGCGAGAGCGAAACAACAGAAGCATATCTACGCTTTATTTATATACAGACACCATGGCGTATGGGGAATATGTGAGTGGCATAAGTGTGTGCCATAGAAGTGCTTTTGAACTATTTCAGGGTCGTGGCAGAAATAATTAATTCTAAACAATTGTTAGGCACATTTTTCGATCAAAAGGAGTGAGAAATTCTAGTATAAATTCTGGGGTCAATAAGAAACAAATATTCAATATTATACATAATAATTCAATTCGATAGAAGACAACAATAGAATAAAAAAATAAAATTATAAAAGTAGAAGTTGGTAATATGACAACGGAATGATTCAGCCTGATACTCAAAACTTAACTGCCTTTTTATTGTTTTCCCTCTATAGGTAAAATATTCATTAATATGAATATTTCTTAACAAGCTAATAAATCCTTCAGTTAAGCATTATAATATGCGTTTAATTGACATCAGGCTTAACCAGTTAGTCAAATAGCGTTCAGGTCAAGCAACTGTTATCAGCTCATAAACAATTTAACATGCATCGACAGAAATAGTTGCGCATCCTAAATGCTTAAATCATTAATATGAATGAGCCTTTATTTTTTTTGTTGTGTTTCATTTAATATACATATAAGCAAAACAAAAAACAAATCAAAACAGAAAACACGCAGAGAGTGAAAAGCTCTTCGGAGCGGCAACAGCTGCCAGTTATTGCATCAGCTGTTTTCTGTATCTGTGTGTATATCCATTAAAAACACGCACCTACAAATGTACATATATAACATATGGGTGTTTATCTCCATATCCACAATATATACCTACTTGAATTTCCATCATGCCTAAACAAAATTGTGTGCTCATATCATTCGCAAAACATTCAGTGTGCTCTGTTTTTCCCATTCAACGATCGTGTTTTCATTAGTGCAACAAAGCAAAGAAAAAACAGCTCTTATCAACTTTTGTTTTCTTGTCTTCTTTTTTTTTCTAAATTGCTCAAGTTCGTCGCGTCTGTGTAAATAAAATCACATTATTAATTACAAATGCAGTGTGACGACAAAAATAACAATAACAATGGCACAATCGGTTCACACGTACACCACCACCATCACTCACTTGTCTCTTTGCCATCTAGACACGACGTAAGATCCTCTCTCTGTCACCCTCAACCTTTCCATCTCTGTCACCGTAGATTTGTCATTAATGGCCTCTCTTTCTCCCTTTCTTTCTAAATCGACTCTCGATACAGGTCGCTAGTGAATACCTGTATCGAGAGTCGATTTAGTTTTGTTTTTTTCCGTCTGGCTTTTCTTTTACTTCTTTTTTTTTTTAAGATAAAAAAACACTGTCATGTCTTGTTCAATAGATCGTTAATCATGTAATGAAAATCTATTAACTGGTATCTCGTTCGAGTTACTTACATTTATTACATTACTTTTGTCATTATTTAATTTTTTTTTTTTACTCATGACAGATTTTTGAGATTAGAAAGCTCTAAAGATTCTTTCTATTCTTTACGCAGAGTAATCCAGTCAATCCAGAGTAAATAAGTCAGTAATAAATACATTTTTGGCGGACTTACTCTGAAATTCTAAGTTATTTAGTTAAGTCTCGGAGCGTGGTGTCGAATAATGAGTAATTTTATATAGTTAAGGACTGTTTTTAAACCTTCAATGTTCTTTTATTTGCTAAATAATAAACTAACAACACCTACTACCCACCCACCATCTATTCCATTGAGCTTCAAACCATTGAATCCATTTGAACAACAGTCGGAATGCGACATAACTTCCCGCGTCTTTCCTTTTATGGCCATTACGCTTAACTGGTTTGTGGGAGCTACGCCGGTTTTCGATTTCTTTCCATGACTTAACATCGCCGTAATCTCTTGGGTTACTTAAGCCCGAAGCCCGAAGGACAAGGCAACGCGAAGTGCTTGGCATTTGTATCTCCAGAAGTGTATCTTTTGTCTGCACGTGCTCAGCAGCAGCAGCAGAACATTGGCTAAAAATAGTCAAAGATCTAGTATGTGTGCGTATGTAACATGTGCAAGGCCTAAAGATACACACCCGTAAGATACTCGAAGAGGAGATCCTCTGCAGAGGATCCGAATCCAAAAATAAATGTCAGCTGCAGAGCCAAGTACGGACTGTCTGGTTAGTTTCCATTTTCACTATCATGAATGAAGCCATCAATCTTTATCTGGCGGATACGACGGCATGTGCGAAACCAGACGACACGTGTTTCCATATTTCACAGAACGAACGCTCCGCTCCGTTTTATCGCCCGCCAATTGCATAAGCTGGCTACGGCAGAATCATGCAAAAATTACGTTCTAAGCGCGTGTAATGTTTATTGTATTTCCAGGCCGCCCGCCCCCTTCAGTCACAGAGCTCGATTGTGCAATCGGTTCTCGGTTCTCGGTTCTCATTTTCAGGCATTTGCATATTCATACACTTTGTTTGTCCATAGCGAAAATGCAATTGCATTTTGCATTTGATTTTGTCACCGTCTCTTACTTCATTTGCTGAATTTGGTTTTGAAAATGCGTCGTGAGAAAGATTGGAATAGATAGGGATCGCTTTAATCGTTGGGTTTGTTATGTGATAGTGATTTAAATTGCTTTGTAATCAGCTTTAAAAAGATGCTTCTAGGCAGGCCTCTGCTAAATGATTTGCAAATGTTTCTTAGAAATGTAATAGGTATTTTTCAAAGGCTCTTATTTCAGTGCCACATGCAATAAAATGTAAAACTAGTTCTTAAAACATTATAAATGCTGTCTGAACAGTGTTCCAGTGTTATTGCACGAACCAGTTGGGAATTATATCATACAAGAGTTGGAAAATGACTAACGAAACTAATAGGGCTTGTTCAAAAAGCTTTGATTTCATTTTAATCCGAAATGAAATAAACGGAAGTCGAATGCGAGACATCGAAACATTAACCCGAAATCACCTTTCTAATTCGTGATGATGGGGGAACAAGTTAAACACGTGCAGACTGAAGCAAATCCCAAATTAACCAATAAATTATTCAGCAAATGCCGCCGCCAGACGTCTCCCAGCATAATATACCAATTATCCATGGTATTACTCACACAAACTAGTTTGGCATGTTCTCAGCTCCAGATCGGTGGTATTCTATATAAATTAGCCGGGCGACGTGTGATCCGATCGGGCGTGAATTATGCGGTATGGAAATAAAAGTTTTGCGTCGCAAAAAATGAGAATTTCCGCGATTTGTTTCAAAGCTAACAGCGGCGGCGATGGTGACCAGAGCTACATTTTCACCCGCCAAACCAGTTGAAGTTGTTTGTATCCATCAGATACGACGATACGACAGGCCTGGCCTAGCCTGTGGATGAGGCGCTGCACTTTTTTCTCGCTCGCTTTTGTCTCTGGCTTCACTCTTTCTCGCATTTTCTGCGCAATTATTATCTTTTTCGTTAGCTATTTTTGGCCATAAGAAATGTTTTCCTTTCTTGTTGTTAGTTGAGGGGCCGTTGCACCTAAGACCGCACAAAAAATAACAAATTTGCCTCGCCTTATCGAGCCCCCCAGTTCGTTGAACCTTTTCCCTGCTCTTTTGGGTGTATGCTGTGTTGTTGATTGATGAAAAATATCCAACTAACCTCGCTGCACCGTTTGGGGGCTTGGAAATCTCCGGGATCGGAGGTCGCTCTCTCCCAGTTTTCCATTTTCCTCAAGGTGCCAGGTGCGGGCAACTTTCCCGTTCGCTTTTGACACAGTTTTCGCCAGCTCGCTTGGATGATTGAGGTGATTGGGTCAAGAACTGCCTCGGCTTCCGCTGCCCGGTGTCCGCAATTGTTTTTATTTTTATGGGTAATCTAATCTCTGGCGTTTTTATTATCTTTGACGACGAACATAGAAGGTAAATGGAATATAATGGAGTGACGTAAAAGGCTAAATATAATGAAAGTTAAAACGTATGCCATTCAAGCTTCTTTTTATATTGCATGGTCAGCTGAGCAATTTAAAAAAAAAGAAGAAACGTTTGCTTTGTTCCCAATATGGTAGTAAAAGAAGCTTCTATACGTTATATTATTAATATGTAACGATTTACCACCCATTGCCTTCTGTAATCTCATGGAGACCTCAGGTTCAGCATCCATCAAACACCGGGAGAGGCTTGACAACAGATGCAGTTGAACTCACTTCAAGATTGTGTCTCAAACAAACAAACAAAAGTGCATGGGCCCTGTTATCGGTCAGAAGCTGCAAGAATAGCTTGTTTAATTGCAGTTTACAGAACAAGAATATTAAAGAATGAATGTAAATTGTATAAATAAAATACATCTGTGGATGCACAGCGAGAGATTATGAGGGTTAAGCGAGCATATCGATTGCCATTTCCATTCAAACAACGCGTGAACACAGGGAGGTGATACGATATTCGATGGGGAAACCTATAGAGTGTCTGGCTACAGAGGGAACTAGTAGATAACAATCTTTTAAATCTTATTTAGCAAGGTGTAGAAATAGGCAATATTCTTACTTTTTACTAGAGATATAGATATTTTCTGGCAAAGCAAAATTTTTATTTTGAATCCGGATTTAAATAGGATAAAATCCATTCGATACTTTATATAACCAGCACTATTCATGTTTGTGCTTCCTTGTAGTAGACAAACTTGTTTAAATTTACACTTTCGTCTTTTGTTATGAGCTTCAGCCAGCGGCAGACGGCGGAGCGAGCAAACACAGACAAAGAGTCATTGTCACCTGCTAAGTAAAAAGCAAATAAGGTGACCACAGCCTGGAGAGATCGTCGGGGGCGAAGGAGCAGGGCCTCGAGGTGCACTAAACGACGCCAGTCGGCCTTATCAGTGAAGCGATTCAGCCGGTTAACTCAACCCGTCAGCTGCTGGGCCTGCAAGTCCCGGCCAAGTTCGTCACTCGAGTAAACAATCTTATTCACCGCAATTATGGGCTTTCCCCCGGCCCCTTTCGGTCTGCCCGTCTGCCGGTTGAATGCGTTTTTGCGTATCTAATAATAACGCCTAACCGAGCGAGACCCTACCAACACATTGCCGGGGCCGTCGCTTCTGGGATCACGGTTTGCATTTCCCCGTTTCGGTGCGTGCTAATTGAAGCAGGCCAAAGGCATTTGCTCAAGGAGAATGTAAACATTTCAAATGCAAATTTATGGCAACAGCTGGGATGAGCAGATTATGGGATTTAGATTGGAGCAGCAGGAGTTCGAGTTCTCTCGGAACGCGTCTCTTTATATACTCTTTGCAGTAGACAGATCAGGGCACTAAAAAGACGGAAAAATTTACCAAATAAATATAAACGTTCATTTTAGATTTTATCGTTTGAATTAGCCGATAATGTGTCAAAATAGGGAAGCTAATAAACTCATATTAATGATTTAATGCATTCTTATTATTTAGAACGATTATACTACATTTTTTAGGACCATCTACGCTATTTTAAAAATCTGTACAAAGTTTGCAAAGTAAAGATGAAGAAACATCGAACTAAATATCAATACATCGATGTTTTAAAAATTTTTAGAAACATCAGGTTTTTTGATAAAGTTTTGTACATTATCAAATAAGTAAAATGAACCATGGTAACGCCAAAAACCAAAATGCAAACTAATGAAAAATATAATAATCAAAAGCTGTGAATTTGCAAATAAATGTCCAAATACCTTCATGAGTAAGTGACCGATAAAGAACTTTATTAATTTGGCCATAAAATATGCACATCATTCTCAAACAAACAATCCCCTTTGTGCTTCCCGATTCAAAACAATCCGAAAAGGCAAAACCTTAACCCAAGCATTTGTTTTTTGCTAATTTTGTGTCAATCGAATTCCAAAGCGAGTAAATTGATTCATTTCGTTGACTTTGGTTTATAATTCGGTTGCCCGTTCAATGACTTTGGAGTGACTAACCCTCGATTAAGTATTAATGAAATTTTTTCCTTTCTTTCTTTCCACTTGTGGTTTTTGTAGAAACACATGCCGGTGGCCATCAAGTGCATCACGAAGAAGGGGCAGCTGAAGACGCAGAACCTGCTCGGCAAGGAGATCAAGATCCTTAAGGAGCTCACCGAGCTGCACCATGAGAATGTGGTGGCTCTGCTGGACTGCAAGGAGTCGCAGGATTGCGTCAGCCTGGTCATGGAGGTAAGTGTTTCTCGCATTAACATAAGCCTTAAGCTAACCGCAAAAAGCGACAAGAGATTCATAAATATTAAATGCTTTCGTGGCTAAAACCTGTGTGACTGTGAGTCAGTCCAGTTAACTGTGGGGGTTGGGAAAAGCACAGAGAAGTGCACGTCGGCCAGGTTCACGTCATTCCCATTCAATCGTTACCCCGAGCCCTCTTTTCAGACCTCCACTTCTTGACCAAAATGCTACGCCATTAATTGCGGAAGTTGCGAAATGAATTCGTAAACAAAAACAAAGTGGGAATAGAATGGTCAAAGCCGTCGACTGGCGCCGAATGGTTGCTACTTATGAATGCGTTTTACTTGAAACCTGTATCTGTGAAGTATATCTATCTTAAAGGATTTTCGTAAATATCTTAAATAAGCCTATGCCATACAGTTGTGCCCTGATTGATTCTGGGATTCCCCAGAGGGTATTTTTCATTTCATTGACAAACGAAGTCTTCTTTTAACTTAAATTTTTAATGATCAAAATTAATATATATATTAGTTGTTATAAATCCCAACAAACGTTATGCTACCATCTACTTTTTCTCTTTGTTTTTCTCTTATTTTTATTGTTGGTTTATTCATCTTTTCTGTTTTTGTTAAAACGCATTTTGTTGATTTACACCCATACCAGCGCGCCATTGGATACCAATTGTATATTTAACCTCAAGTTTGTTCAACTTAATTTGGGTTACAGGTGTTTGCGTACTTTTAGCGGCCAGTGTGGCGTTGTTTATATACAATCTATTATCTTGAAATTAGGTCAAATGCCCGTGCCACGAGAATTAGCTTCCTCGTTTTTTTTTTGGCGAGCATTTTCACTGATAAGATTGGATAGGGTTGTTTTCTTACAAAATACCCTAGGATTTCGAAGGAGTGCGAAAAAAACAGGAATTAGTTCTGGGTAATACAACAAATGCAGAATCATTTAAAAATGTGCACATAACATTTTATAAATTAGTTTTATCATTTATCAAGGAATTAAGCAAAAAAGATTTGATAAAGATACATTTTTCCATTGTTAATTTTAAATCAATTTTATATTTTATACTGCACTTCGTCACTTTTTCTGCAACTTTAACTGGTTTCTATTACATGATTTATCGTTCTGTTATGTGTCGCTTTCTCTTTTTAATGTTAAAAGTTATCGGACAGATAAATATGTTTCAATCCAAAGATAGAGTATTTTCAAAAAAGTTTCTAAAGCAAGGTAAGGTTGCTTTCAAAATAAACCTAATCGAAATCCCAATCTGTTGCTTTTTTTTTTTTGTTTTTAGTTCGGCTCCCAACAGCCACATTGTTGTGGCCACGCGATTGCATGTCATCGCACAACAAACGTACACACATAGGTGGAGCTGCGAGATAGGGGTGTAGCGATAGGGAGTGTTTCATCTGCCTTGATACACAATTCGATCGCCTGACTTTGGCCCCATTCGCCATGTTTGCTCTGCCCCCGTTGCCTGGCTGCCTGGCTGGTATTCTAATTTGTTGGCCACCAGAGAGACTCCTCCGTTTCCCCGAAATTAATCGGTTCGTTTTTGGGCCGTGTTTATGATTTTTATTGGTTCTCTGACTTGGCCACGTGCTATCCCATTCCGTTTTTCCCACACTTCGTTGGCTACTGCTTGTTTATTTATCTTGCCAATATTTTACGATGTTTATACGTTGCTTAATTTGTTGTCTGCTGTCTGGGGATAAATATGTGATAGGATAAGTGTGGGATAACAATCAAGGTTATCAGGTGTCGGGTTTCCGGGAGTTGTCCGCTGGTCCAGGCAAGTTTCTGGTTTCAGTAAACAAAGATAACGAGGCATACATAAACACAGATGTCCCCTTTAACCTATATCTAATGTAAACAATCATATCTAAAATAGTTTTATCTCTCTGAAACACATTTTCCGATGCTTACTATTTACAATAATTATCTTTATTGTATTTTGGCAAAAGTCTATACATTTATATAGCTAAAGACAGCTCTAAGAACTAAAGTATCTAGGTGTTATATTAATTTAAGTGTTGCGAAGGAAATATCTAAACCTAGGACAGAGCCAGGATGTTGTGTGCGCGGTGTGTGTGCTAATGTGTTTGGCGAGTGTGTGTGTGTGGGTCTAGAATCCCATTTTCCGAGCTCCCCTAAGGAAAAGAACGCTAGGCGACTAGGCAGGCAGCTTAACCTACTCCGACTAACAACTAAAACCTAACAAAAGGATTGATATTGACTTCCTGGGGGTGGCTGTTGCTTGTGCGTACGAACGAACAATGGAGAAGAAACTACAATTAGGTGTCACGTCAGTTAAAGGCAACGTAAAGTAGTTAACTAATTATCCAGTTAGATCTATATATAATTTAGCAAAAATGCCGTCAAAATGGAATTGGTTTGTTCTCGAAACTGGAGGATAGGATTCTTTTCTTGTTGGAAAGTTCTCTTAGGCTAGCTTATTCAATGGTATCTCCTCAGTGGGATGAACCTGATCCTTTGGCTCCTTTGGTTTGCTAGTGCGGCAGCATTTGGTTTTGATGCCGCCAATATCCTTGCGGCAAATGAGTCCTATGACAATCCCAATCACGGCCAAAGCCATGATGCCTGGAAAGGGGAGGAGAATGTAGTTAAGAATTCAGTAACAAGCTCTACAAGTTCTATTTAAACCTAGTTTACTCACAGATAAGCAACGTGTTGATGGCCTCCTGGGAAATGGGCACCTGGTAGGGCTTCTCCTTCTCGGTGGACGTCTCCACGCTGACCCCGCTGTTGCTCTCGGTCACCGAACTCAAGATTCCGGCCTTGACCACATCTGTGCTGTTGGCCATTTTGCCCCGATTGCGAGTTGCTGCGACACGAACATTAGGCAGTATTAATATAATGCGATCCCACCATTGTTTGAACAGAGAACTTACCAGTTCGTGGCGGTGCTGGAGTTCCGGTGGCTGGCTTCGCTGTGCTGGTGGCTAATGTGGGGAGACCCGTAATCCGATTGAACGGCGGGTCCGTGGCCGTAATCAGACTCTCGTTGAAGGAGGTGCCCAGCACAAGCTCGTAGCAGCTGACATCAAAGTGCCGGAAGCTGATGTTGTCGATGGACTTGAGCAAGTTGCACAGCTCTTCGATGTTGGGCTGGTCCAGCTCCGGCAGCTTCAGTTTAATTAAATTTTTTAGCGGCGTGAAAGCTCTCGTATTGATTTGCTGTCAAGCGAGAATGAGAGAAAAACAGACTGTGAGCCAGAGCGGGACGACTATATGTTGTAGGGTCTGTGTTGGGGCTGCGCCAACTATCGATAGAACGATAGCAGGCACCGGCAGCAAGTAGGGGCAGCAGTCTCCAACGATAGTGCGATAGCTTTGGCGCTCGATTGCTCACCTGTTTGAAATCGTTGTTGTTCAGGCGGAGTACCTGCAGGGCACTCATGTTCTCGAACGTCTGCTCCGGTAGTTCCGTCCAGCTGCAGTTGGAGCAACTGAATTCTACTAAGTCCGGTTGGTTTAAGAAGGAGCCGTCCAGTCGCTGTGTAATTGTGTTATTGCTTAAATCCAGCTGTATCAGCTCCTTGGCGGCCGAAAACGTGTCGGGATCGATCTTGGTAAGGCGATTGTTGGCCAATCTCAGCCGCTGCAAACGCTCCGAGCCTTGGAAGACCTGAAAAATTAAAGCTCTTAGTATTGTTTCTTAATTAAATTAAACTAAATACAACTCACCTCCTTGTCTATGTGACTGATCAAATTGTGGTTAAGAGTGATTTCCACCGCTCTTGAGAGATTGGCAAAATCCTCGGGCCTTAGTTCGGCAATCACATTGTGGCTCAAATCGATAATGGCGGCCGTTTTGGGCAGATCCAGGGGAACATGGGTTAAATGGGCATTCGTACACTGAACGTACTTGAAATCCTCCAAGCAAAGGCAGTTGCGCGGACAACTGGGCTCGAGGACATGGTTACTGCGTCGTGGTATATCTATAAAACGATAGATTGTAGGTAGGGATTGATCCAGCAGCAAATTTGATTTCTTGACTTACTAAATATTGGTCGAAATGTAGTTGTGGTCGATGAGGAGGATAATTCTGGCATCAGTCTATTTTCTGCCGTCTCTGGCACTTCCTTGTCCGTCGTTTCGTCACTGTAGTCATCATCGTAATCGTCATAGTCGTCATCGGTGTTGGGCAATACCTTAGCCTCCTCGCTGCCCGCTGGGGCTGGGGCTCCATTTGTGTGGCTAATGCTGGAAAACATAAACAACAATAAGATCTCATTGTACAAAATGTAAAAAGATTACTTTAAAAGGTAATACCCTTGCCAAACTGGAACTCATTGCGTACACAACAGCTAGTTGGCGAGTTTGTAAAGTCGTTTTTACCAAAAACCCCAATAAACGGTCAATATTTGGCTTTAGATTGACAGTTCTAAGCAGAACGTGCTTACATCATTCGAGTCTTGAAGGCGAACACACCTCGCTAATTTGTCCTGAAAACGCTCTTGACCTATTTTGTTATAGCCACGCCATCGTCTCTCGCTCAAGCACACATATTCGTGATAATTTTGCCAGTGTCGGCGTCTCCGGTTTCCCCACTATCATTATACGCTTTTGTTTATGTTTGGTCCGTCGGAGAGCATGAATGAATATATATACATATGTTGGAAAACATACGAATTACTTCATACAGCTGTGGACAAATTTATAGCTCATTCATTAAAGGGAAGAAAGATTTTATAAGGAAGGCTATAACGGGAACTCCTGAAAAAGTATTTTCTTTGACTTTGGACAATTTTATTTTATTATTTTTAATCTTTATTGGAAAGGGATTCAAGTACTTGATAAAGTAATTTGAGGAAATTCCATTTATTATAAAGATCTATCTATATTTGTTTTAAACTCAATAACTTCCCCAATGTAAGTTGAAAATTCGCTCTTGAACGTCGATTTATACTACTGATTTGCACTGTAATCACTGCTGTAAAAACGAGACAGCCAAAACCCGTTTACGTCATGGCAAAAGAGACAACTTGACCGGTTTTTAGTTTACGTTTTCGTTACTCTCACTTTTGCCATTTGTTTATTTTTTGCTTTCTGTGATTCAGCGTCGCCTGATTCTAAATCGTTCGTTATCCTGCTTTTGGCGACTTCGGATCAAGTTGGGCGGGAGGGGAATAATGGGTGGAACAGTAGTTCAAGTACGTCTTAAAAATGCCATTTAGAAGTCTCTTCACTTGCGTGACAGTTGAGTGAAGTTTCAATGATTGTTGAAAATACTTGTCAGGCCATAAAAGTGCTAAATTAGACCGAATAAACGATTTTATATGGATCCGAAGCCTGTACATATCTGGAAGTGTAGTAGCGATAAGAAATGCATGGTATAGCTATATTTCTACTGGTTAATAAAGATATTAAAATCGAACATTACTCAATTGCCTTCAGGCTTCAGTTAACTGCAGGTTTATCTTAATTGCGAAAGACCGCGCTGTAAACTGTAGCTAAGCATGACGACCTAGTCAACTTGCGAGTTAATTCCCTTGACTACTTGAAATATTTTAAATTGGATGCGCCACTTAAAAGCACTCTACTTGCAGCAATTTAATTTAAAGAGGAGGTAAAAGGGGGAAAAGCCTAAAAATCAATAGGACGAAAGTCGTTCGCTACACTAAAATAAATATTAAAAGAACACTACCATGTTGATATAAAAATATATTTTGGTAGATAAAAATAGACAACGTTTTTAATGATTTAAAGTTTTTTTCAGACATAGCCAATAACTAGTATCAGTGTTTATTTGCTGAATATTGTCTGATATAGTTAAGTCACAATTGAAAATGGATTAGTAAAGTCCTTTTAATATTTCTTTATTTATGTTTTATTTTTTTCTGTGTTGCCGATCAAAAATAGGAAACATGGCTAAGCCAAATCTGAGTCATAAATTCTTAGCTAACGACAGGAAAAGCGAGACAGTTGTAAATTTCTGTGCTATTTTCAAATGGTTCGATATTTGCCTGCCCTCGAATTTAGCAATTCCAAGCGAATATCAATGAGCAAACACCAATGATAAGGAATAATGGTATAAATTATCGGACAAGCGCATATTGTTATTATTTTTATCAGATTATGCGATCGCGATTCGATTAGGCAGTGAGTGTAAACTCATGCAATTAGAGGAGCTGTTGCCGAGGTCTATCAATAAAAAGTTTGCTATTATTTTATAACCCAATTGCGTGAGTATGCCGTTCGGCATTGGTATCTCAAGCAGTGAGCGGGTCAAAGTCCCGTTGTACGGGTTCACCTGTCGGTATTCCGATTCGAGTTGAATTAATCACTTGTGAATGTTTCTCAATGGAAACTTTGCACTTTGTTTTATTTATTTTATTCCTTCCTTTTCGGGTTTCTCTCTTTTAACAAATACAAATTTATTATGAAACTCCCCAACCCTCCGTCAGCCAACCCTCCGTCGCTTTCCGAATAGGAATTACAAATTAAAGCTTTAGGGCTATTCCCATTTTAAATATTTATTGGAAATTGATTTTTACCTTACGCTTAGCAAGAATATCAGCAGTAATCCAAATTTGTAATACACGTGCATTATGATTTATTATTTGTTTATTCGCTGGCACTCTGCCTTTTGTTTTGTTTTCTTTATTTCACTGGGTTTTTGCAAGGCTTGTTTTCTGATATTTGTGTTTATTTGGTGGGTTTCATTGCATTTTCTTTTGTTTTTCGCAATCTAAAAATATATTTTTTTATTGAGCATGTGTTGTTTCGTTTTTCACTTTTCACTTGGAATTATTAGCTTATTTACTTTTTATTGGGTTTGCCGGCTGCTTTGAGTTTTGCCAAAAGTTATAAAATATATTTTTTTCGCGAGCTGTGCTCACTCCGCTCCCACGAACTTTTCCACTCGCAAGTCGGCTCTTAAATGAGCGACTGGGAAAATCGCGAACAAATGTAGCGAACTGTCGGAACAGGTGTGCGTGCCTGCAACAGTGGCGTAGACAGAAAGGGATGTGATTTTAAGCGTTCAAAGACAACTCCTTGACAAATGCTTAAGATAACTTAGTTCTTGTTTTAATTATGTATTCATCAGCATCGAAACATTTTAAGAACCCCCTAAGAATGTCTATCTACGCCACTGCATAAGTGTGTGCTTAGAGAGAGTGACATAGTGGGAGAGCAGGAGAGACCTCCTTTATCAGGGCTCTCTGTCTCTCCCGTCATTAATCTCTCCGATGTTTGGGTTGATGTTTAGCCGTTATTCTTAATCTTATCAGTTTCCAATTGTAATTCCAGTTGCTCTCTTTCTTGATTATTGTTTTCATTTTTCTTACACTCAAATTTTGATTCACTTAATTGTTATTGGAGTTTTTGAAAATGAAACAAAATTTATTCATTTAACAAATTGCTTTCCGTTGTTAAAACAAATTCATTTCATCACATATCAAAAACTGGTGATATTTTTATTTAAATTGATTCACTGGAACTTTTCTTGATTAAACAGATAGTGTGGGTCATAAATTTGGTTATAAAACAGACAAAACCATTGTGAATTGTACTAACAATGAATAAGGCTTTATTTAAAAATGTTCGCATATTATAATCCCTAATTAGGATTATACAATTAATTCAACTTTAATAGAATCTTTATCGGTTGTCAAAAAGTGAACTTTGGTTTGGGAAAACTTGATTACTAATTGGCTTATTTAGAAACTTATAGAAAGTTGGATTATTTTTGTTAAATAAATTACAGGAATAGAAAAACCGCAAGTGACTAAGACAATTTGTTAAGATCTGATACGTGACTTGAGTTACAAATTTTGATTTTTTGATTTTCGAGGGGAGAAGCACTTGATTCACCGAGTTTGCGAGTACTAAGTTAAGCTCTTGTTTTAATTCCATTTCATGTCACTCTCTGTTGATTGTTGGGTACAATGTAGTATATGTATATAATCGTATGTATGGCGGCATGCTTTATTTTTTATCGCCTAGAAAATGTTGACCTTTAGTCCATTGCCTTTACTGGGAATAGCGACTCGCGTCGTTTTATATGTGTTATTTAAGGAACCAGATTTGGGAGTATTAACAGAGTTTCTCGTAGAAATCTGAGTAACGAATTCAGTTTTTATTATTATTATTTTTGAATTATTTTCGTGGATTTCTTCTTTGTTGCCGCTGACAGCTTTCACAGTTATTGCGTGCGTATCGCGCGAGCGTCGTTGAGAGAATGAGCTTGCTGAGACCGCAGAAGCGTCAAGCTCAAATGTCGAAAGAGCTGTGTTTTTGCGGAGCTCGGGAGAGTTTTGCTCTCTTTGTTTTGATACCTCGATTTTCCCTTTCTTCTTGAAAAAGCCCAAAAGTTTTTATAAGTGAACCCAAGTGAATTTTCCAATAATTCGCTGACTCATGCGCACTTGTTGCTGGGAATTTATATAACTTTTGTATTTCCAGCTGGTATTGCACATATCTTTATTGCTAAAAGATATCCGCTTCCCATTTCGTTTCCACTCTTACTTTTATTTTTATTGTAATTGCAATTCTCACTTTACATGTCAACGACTTGTTTAGCGTTCTTTTCTCTTCACTTCTCTTCAGTGCTCCTCTCCTCTGGAGTGAAATCTTTTGTCATTTCATCAATTTGGCCGTTTAATTGCCCAATATTGTTGTTGCTGCCTGCTTTGTTTGCTCATTAAACTGTAAGTGGTCCATATATTTTCTCATGGAAAACAAAACATACAAAAAGTCCATAAAAACACACAAGTATAAGTTCATACATATATAGTAAGCTCTCTATGCTTGTATCAAAAACTATATAGTCATGTCTTTGATTGGCAGCTTCAAGGTCACAAAATCGCAAATCCTTTTTGGTATCTCGCTCTGACCGAAATAACGGCATTTTTCGGAAAGCTTTGCTGCCTGAGACGAGAAGGAGAAACACGAGGCTTCCCTAATTTACATTTTTGCGAGGGTTGCTTACACAATTCATATTTCAAAGTCAATTATGAAGGAACTTTTACACTGTCACAAAAAAATGGGTGTTCCAGGAGTTACCTTGAATTTTCAAGAATGTTTTCTGTAAATTTTAGATCTATTGAAAAAAGTGATTTTAATTAAATTAAAGGGTTCTTCAATGTTTTCTTTTATATATTTGAAATGTTTGAGGTTACACAAATCATGAATAATAAAAAATCGGTATTATTTTTATACAAAGTATTATAAATTATGAATATTTTTATGGGATGTGGATACATACGTATTACCTTCTATTAAAATGATAATAATTTCTTTTGTCATTTAAATATTTATTTTTTGTGTAGCGCTTTATTTTATTTTAAGTTTCAAAATTGTAGACCTTTAACTTGCTGCATAAAATAAAAATCTGGAAATATATTTAAAAATAAATATTTAATTAAAAAATGCATAATTCAAAACTGATTTTAACGGCCAAGTGTATCGCGAACTATTGTTTTTCACTGCCGAAATAAACCGGAACTGAACCTTTTGTTGGATAAGCAACAAAGCGAAAGCAGCTGGCAGGCGGCTGTTCCAGATACAGGAAAATATTTCCCTAATTCCAGTTCTTGATTCAGAAAATTGCCATAAATCAAATTCGCGGTGACCTTGTTCTGCCGCATTCAATAATTGGATGAATGTCGGACAAAAGACCGACCCGCACCTGGAAGACGAACGCGAAGACGAAGACGAAGACGGAGACGAATCTCGAGGCTCTTGCATTTTCGCACTGATTGAGCTTAATTCATTTGCATGGGTCGCGCTTTGCTCTGAGATTTTGTCTTTGAGGATGCACTGATGGGGTCTCTGGGGGTCTCCCAATCTAGATAATTTATGTGCGCACTCAACTCTTGACTTGCGCCTCGGAGCACTCTTAATCGGGTTTTTCACTTAACTTTACTCACTCTTTCTGTTTGCGATTTTCTCTTTACAGTATTGCAATGGCGGCGACCTGGCGGATTACCTGAGTGTCAAGGGAACACTCAGCGAGGACACCGTTAGACTCTTTCTCGTACAACTAGGTAAGATTGAGTTTAATCTCTTATATTATCTTTATTTATTGTATAAATTTTTTTACTTTTAAAGCATACTTTTCAATTAAAAATATAGATACATAAACATATATGAAGAAATTACTGCTTTACTTAAAAAGTAACTATAATTTCTAACACATATTCCTTAAATTTTAGCTGGTGCTATGAAGGCACTTTATACCAAAGGAATTGTGCATCGTGATCTCAAGCCACAAAACATTTTGCTATCGCACAATTATGGCAAAACCTTGCCAGCTCCATCGAAGATAACCCT
The DNA here is from genome assembly GCA_008042585.1 of Drosophila punjabiensis. Taxonomy (NCBI): domain Eukaryota; kingdom Metazoa; phylum Arthropoda; class Insecta; order Diptera; family Drosophilidae; genus Drosophila; species Drosophila punjabiensis. Next base: position 19,167 of record VNJR01000867.1, read on the forward strand.
GAAAATTGGTGAGTAAAATAGAACTTTAGACTTTAGGTTAAATAAATAACCAGGCAAGTTATAAAACAAACGCTTATTAGCTTATCCAAAAATCAGCTCATCATACTTTAAGCTTTAATAAAAAACTAAAAACAAGTTTAAAACTTTCCATTTTCCAGTTTCTAACGAAATTGGGTAATTACTTTTCTTGATGTAGCTTTAGATATATATACCTTTGGAACTTGTTCGACCAGAGTTTCTCTCAAAATACTAATATTTTGAAATGCTCTATATTTCAGCCGATTTTGGGTTTGCGCGTTTTCTTAACGAGGGCGCCATGGCAGCCACTCTGTGCGGCTCTCCCATGTACATGGTAGGTCTATAATGTCTCTCCCTGTGAGTTACAACTACATCATTATACATCTCTATAAACCTTAGGCACCGGAGGTAATCATGTCACTGCAGTACGACTCCAAGGCGGATCTCTGGTCGCTGGGCACGATTGTCTATCAGTGTCTCACGGGCAAGGCGCCCTTTTATGCACAAACGCCCAACGAGCTGAAGTTCTACTACGAGCAAAACGCCAACCTGGCGCCCAAGTAAGATA
>VNJR01000872.1:0-15333 GCA_008042585.1 Drosophila punjabiensis
GAGCGGAGCAGCGCGGGACTTGTGCCGGCCCAGGACCAGCGGCGGAGCACGCAACAAAACAGGCGGGTGCTTGTGTGTGTGCGTGGTGTGAGACGGGTGAGTGGTGTGTGTGAAACCGCAACGAGTGGCATGCCAGGGAGTTCGGCCAACATGGCCAAGTGCGAATCAAATCTCGGCGGGACTCGATGCGGTATCGCCAGAATGTAACCCTAACCTCAAACTTTGCCATAATAATTCGTAACAAAACCTAACCTCGCCAATATAAAATATGAAAACCTAGACAGCTAACATAGAAATACACTGGGAAAAATTTGTGAAGAAATAAAATTTATTAATTTAAATTCATATACTGAAAAATTGCGAGGAATAAAAATTTAAAAGAAAAGAGAGAATATAAATACACTGAGGAAAATAAATGGATAATAATAAAAATTGCAAAATATAGAAAAATGAAGTTTGATTAAATTTTTATTTAACGCCCGACTACAATACTGAAAACCCACCCATATCACGATGAACAAATATCTTTGCGTCCAGAAGACTTGTACGGGGCCAGGCTCAGCCGGCCGCATAACTTGGGCCGACAGCGAGTGCTGACGGCGGAACTTGCCATCCAGGGTGACGACCTCCACGGCGAGTGCCGGTTGGGATTCCACCTGGCAAATGCATAGTTTCTAACGGGTAGAAAACGTCCCGTAATCGATCCCCCTCGGTCTCCTCGCGGCGAGTGCCACGAGCCAGACCCAATACGCGCTACCGCGGATGCCCTTCGCTATTTCGCTAATATCAAAATAGAGTTTTCCAGCTTAGCAACCCGGTGGCTGACAACCTCCATCTCACGTCAGCCCACCGTTCATCGAAGACCCATTGTCCTATCTTTATAAATTTTCTGTAAGGAGATCCTGGCGTGACTGAGCTTCACCCCAGCCTAAGAACTACTTCACATATTTCGCGGTTGATCCTAATTTGCATGCTCTCTGGAGAGCATGATTTTCATGCTGATCGAGAAGCGACGGTTGCACCATGAGTTTCCGTCTGACCGGTAAGAGTCAATTGCATGCTAACCGGGAAGCGACGGTGCCACCATGAACTTTCCTCTTTCCGGTAAGGGTGATTTTTATGCTGAGCTGGGCAGCGACGGTTGCATTATGAATTACCCCGCTCACGCGTGAAAAAAAGCGAATGGGAACTTTACATAAGCCATGCCGATCGCCAGGTTGATCGCATGTATTCTGGTCGATGCTCGCATGTAGCACTCGACGCCTCGGCTCCTTTCCCTCGACGTCCAAAATCGTTCACACGGCGTTTGCGTACTCCTGTAGCCACGCGCTGAAGTGCACTACAGTGGGGAAGGGCACAATCGTCGCTGCATGCCTGGACCAGTCCACTCGCTTACTTATAGGAAGCTTGGCCACAAGTTCCTCCATGAGGGTTGGGTTCCCCAGGTGCTTCTCCGCCTTCGCTGACAGCAAGAAGGCCGTGAGGTTACTCACTCGGGTTGTGCTCCGAAATCGGCTGCACCTCTCGTACATTGTTCAGCTGGCTGCGTATAAGCTGCTCCGGTCGGCCAAACCTAAAGCGCAGCTGCTCCATCACGGCGCTGACGTTCCCAGGATGAATCAATAGCGACTTCACTGTCTTGCGAGCGTCATCCTTCAGCGCCTTCAACAACCTCTGGTTGTTCTCCAGATCCGTGCAATTGTATGCTCGGGTCGTCTCCGTAAACGCACATACGAAGATCGGCTACTCTTCCGGCTGCCCTCCAAATACAGGCAGATCCGGAAGCTTCCGTGGCCCAGATGCTCCTTGGATTTCATTCGGCGTCTCAAAGGCGTAGGATCCGACAAGTGGCGATGGTGTTGCCACGTTGTGGGTCCTCACACCCGGTAGCGCGAATCCATGCGCTGTCTGCGCAGTGCCTGTTGCACACAGTGGCGTCCCAAAATGGTTGCTAGTCGTTAGCAATGGCGGTCCACTCCAAAATGGCGGCAGCGTGCAGGCCGCACCGCTCGCACCGACACCGTTGTATGGCACCGACCCGACCCCGTTAGCTAGGGCCTCACCATTGGATGGCGGACCGCTACAAGATGGCGGCCGCTCTGACGCTCCACTTTCCGCGCCAACTGCGCTTCGGCCACCTGCGAATGGCGCGCAATTGGCGGTGCTCACACTCTGAGCTTTCGCTAGCTCCAGCTCCTTCTCCAACGCTGCGATCCTCTCCAGAAGATACACCGTGAGGGGCTGTCTCGTCTCCGGCACTGAACTCGCAGCTGTGACCATGCTTCTAGGTTGGGAAGCGACTGTAGTCACCGTAGTGGCCGGGCTAGGAATGGCCGCCGCCGTGGTTATGTTCACCAGCGACCGAATTCCTGCTCCACTACTCACTGGCTGCTGATCTGCTCGTGTTGTTGTAGGGGTGGCTCCCCCTCCGTTCAGCCGGGCACTCTTTCTTGGGGAATGCTGCATCTTTCCCAGATCCAATATGGCGGCGCCCTGCGCGCGCTCCAAAAGGCATCCCCTGCGCCTTGTGGCCGCTGCCTGCGGCCGCCGATGCTTAGCGCTCCTTGCGCTTTCCGCCCGCTGCCTGCGGGCACCAAACTTGACGCTCCTAGCGTCTCCTAACCGCTGCCTGCGGTCTCCTTGTCGCTGTCTGCGACTCTCGGCCCTTACGTCGCTGCCTGCGACTCTGCCGGTACGTCTCGGCGTTGGGCGCTATCCGCGCACCACAATGTCGCTGTCCGCGACTTCTCTGCCGGATTCCGGCAACTCTCTAACTGGCAGTGAAACCGTCACTCCAGCGCAAGTTGCCCTTGCAGTCACCCTAGGACTGCGAATAAAAGGAGTTGTCGTGCGTCACATGGAGTTGCCTTAAACGGCTGCCCCACATCAATAGACCCAATAGAAGGGTAGACTGGTTGTTGTTGGTCTCGCGGCTCTGCCGCCGTAAAGCTGCTGAGGCTGCTGTTTTATTCTGAAATAGCCGTAACTTAACCTCACACAATTTCAACTAAAGATTAACATACCGCAGTGTTTCCTCCTAATTCTGCACGACAATGAAAAGCTAAATTCCCCGGCTTTTTATAAGGGCTTCTTCAATGTGCCCGTTTCACATTATCGCGAAAAATCCATACATTCTTCGGACTGCTTCAGAAATACTCGACCACTAAATGCTGACTGTCGATAACAATTAACGACCGTCGACATCTATATTAACAGATTTAATTTTTTAATATTTAGGAAAAATCGATTAACGGAAAATCGAATGTTTCCAAATCTACTATATCGGTATATACTAGAGCTGGAAATAAAATCGATTTATCGATTTTTCAATTATGCGATACATTTATTTTAATTTTCAGAATTTATTTCATCGAAAAAGTTGAAAAACTTCTCGGAATACAATAAAACAATAAACAAAAATCTTTACATGTTATAGTTATTATACTAAAATTGTTATGACCAAGCTAGGTCCTGCACGTGTAGCCATCGGCTTGGGCTATGCCTCGGCTAGTTTTTCGAGTCGTGGGTTCTTTACCCGGCCCACGCGTAACAGCAAAATTTTTGAACCTACCTTTTTTACGAGTACGTTCTACACCACTATACACTGCACAAATCGTTATTTTTCGAGACTCCTGGTTGTTATTTGAGCTCGTCTGCTCGCCCTCCCTGCCATAGTAGTTTGCTTGCAGAAATCCTATTTCAGCTGCCCCCACTATAACACACACACACACTTACCTTAAAACTTTGTCTCCCATTCCATATTAACTTTCAAATCCATCATAATGTTTTGTTTTTATTGAACTCTTTAATTGTAACTTAGAACTAACAATAATTTCTGTTGTCTTTCTCATTTTTTAAGTTTGCATAACGCAGATACTAAAATTTAAAAAATTTAGTTACGAATTAAATAAACATCAGAGTAAATATCTGAAGTATTAAATTTCCACTGAAAATATTTCGAGATATTCCTCCTACCTGTATTGAGCTCTCAGCCAGGGGAGGACTATTCATTGGGGCAACACGATGAAAAATAGGTAAAAATAAAAATTAGGGTTCCACTGTCGAAAGGATATCACCAAATCGAGTGATAAATAAATTAATTTTTTTATTTATTTAGAAAATAACTCATTTCTGCCATATCCTTACCTCTGACTGGGTAAGGAGTGTTTTTTAACGATATGATTTGACTCACATGAGGTGGGCAGAGGCAAGGATAGGTGTCTTAAAATAATTTCAGAGTTTACATTAAAGGACAATTTAACATGTAGTAAAAAATATAAATAATTATAGGCCATACATAAAACGCGGAAAGGGTCGTGCATCTCGAAATTCGATTTGCACACATTTAGTACTAAAAAATACGTAATGCTAATAAAACAAACGTTTCCATGCTGAGTTACGATTTTAAACTCATTTTATTTATTTTACCCCCTACTTAAAGTTAACATTGAATTTCTTATATATAAAAAGACCAACGCAGTGGCCATATATTTCCCTGTGGGAACTGCAAGCGCGGCACTTTGCCCGCGGGGCTCACCTTACATTTTTAGGCGGCTATATTGGTTTATATATATATATATATTTATTGACAATAAATTTGTGTTCATATGTAAACATTCTGCCAAGGGCCACAAAGTTAATAATTGGGTTTCAAAATTTTGTAAAAGGAATACAATACAAAGTACACTATTTCTTTATTTAATTTTACTGTTAAACATTTAGTAAATAGCCTTCAGAGGTTATGGCTTGTAATCGTCTACTTATGCTACACTTACGTAGAGCATATATAATCAAGATTAAAATAATAATAATGCATATAATTAAGGAGGTATGGCCAGATATATGATGGACATTTAAACCTTTTAATTCAACATGGCTTTCGTGTAACCGCCTTAACTCTTCTGACAGTCTAGCTATTTCTAAACTATGGTTTATGGATTTGGCCTCAAACGGGCTCCAAACAATTTTTGGAATGTCTGTAATATCGCCTATATATGCTGAGAGTAAGGTGTCTTGTCTTTCAGATTTGATATCATATTGAGTAACTAAGATTTTATCGTTTGTACGAGCGGTGCAAACAGACATTAGCGATAAAATTCCTCTGTGTAAAGCTATCAATTAACGATAGTTTTATTTATATTACTTGTTCTTACATTCCTCCCTTGTCGGAACTTCCTATATATTGGAACCATCTTTCCGCTATCCAGTTGGTTTCCAATAAACTTTCGGATAGGGACCATTTAGTAGTGCTAGGTTATTTTAGCGTCCCTGGGGCTATTTGGTGCTCAAAAAATTCCACAAATACACTCTTAACATCAACGCAACATGACTTTATTGCTGGCTTGTGTGACATTTCGCTGTCCCAAGTCAACCATGCTCGAACTTCTTTAGAGCGCTTGCTTGATCTTTGTTTTGTCTCTGATCCGGCGAGAGTTAGTTTGGCTATGGTGGCACCCCTCACGCAACCCGAAGATCCTTATTATCCTACTTTCGATGTGACTCTCGATATTGGGACTGATGTACAGAGTATTTCTGACCGACCAGTCACAAAAGTTCTCTCCTTTTGCGAGGCGAACTTTGAAAGGCTGAATAATTTAATTTCTGAATTTAATTGGTCCGATCTATACATGTGCACTGACATGGCGGATGCCATGGACATTTTTTACAATGCCATGAAATCATTTTTTACTACATGTGTTCCGTTACACTATCCATCAATCTCGAATAAGCCTCCTTGGTTTACTAAAGAGTTGAGTCGCCTTAAGAATATAAAATCTAGGCTGTACGCTGAATTTGGACGCACCTTCTCTCCTACCTCACTTTCTGCCTATTTAACAGCTCGGACTAACTTCACCGTTCTGAACGTGCAGTGTTATAAAAACTATTTGACTCGCTGCAGGGCTCAGTTCTCACAGGACCCTAAGTGATGTTATAATTTTGTTAACACTAAACGTACGCCACAGAATCATCCTTCCCCTCTTTCATTTGAAAGTACGACCGCAAATAATGATCAGGCAATACCCGATCTATTTGCGCAGTTTTTCAAACAACATATTCAAATCAGACAAATTCTTACAGCATGCCCAAGTCTAACCTTATTTTCAGTCCTAGTTTGAACGAAAGCTCTCTTCTTATTGATCTTCATCGCGTAAAGGCTGTTTATTTGCCAGGTCCCGACGGAATACCTGGTTGTGTGCTTAGGTATTGTGTCGAAGCCCTGGGCAAGCGCCTTCTTAAGTTGTTTACCTTATCCTAAGAAACTTCCCACTTTCCCCTTATTTGGAAGGAATCATTTATAATTCCTCTCCACAAAAAGGTAGCAAATTGGGAGCCAATAACTACAGAGGAATCTCTAAGTTGTCGGCCATCCCAAAACTTTTCGAAAATGTCATTACTCTACATTTGCAACACCTTTGTCGATCAGTAATTTCTCCATGTCAACATGGATTTATTTAGCGAAGATCAATAACAACAAACCTTTTGGAGTTCACTTCTTTCATTATAAAGGGCTTCCATAATGATCTTCACACAGATGTCATTTATACTGATTTCAGTAAAGCATTTGACTCTGTTAACCATTCACTTTTTGTTAGGAAACTCGACTTAATGGGGTTTCCGGATGATCTTCTTTGATGGATCTAAAGTTATCTGATTGGCAGGACGGAAAAGGTCCTCTTTAAAAACAGTTTGTCTAATGTTCTCCGGGTTAACTCTGGCGTCCCTTAAGGAAGTCATTTGGGTCCCCTATTGCTTACATTATTTAATAAGGACCTGCCAAAAGTCTTGATTAACTCTAGAGTACTTATGTACGCTGACGATGTTAAGCTTTGCGTGCAATATAAAAACGCTGCTTGCCAGTCTGATTTACAAACAGATCTTGATAATTTTCAAACATGGTGCCGGCTTAACTTATTAAACTTAAACGGCTCTAAATGCAAGCCAATGACATTTTTTCGTGTCGTTCCTAAGCTTGCGACTTATGCGCTGAATTGCTGCTCTTTAGAAAGAATTCATATAGTTGATGATTTAGGCGTTAGCCTGGACCCCAAACTCGACTTCATTGAACACATTTTGTGTGCTTGGATTTGTAAAACGGTGGTCGAAAGAATTCAATGACCCCTACGTTACTAAAACTCTATATACCTCGTTAGTTCGTCCTATCTTAGAATATGGATCTTGCGTATGGAATCCTCAGTATGGAGCCCACAGTAATCGCATCGAATCTGTTCAAAAGAATTTTTTACTTTTCGCTCTACGCGGTTTAAACTGGGATGCAGACCGTGGATTACCGTCATATTCTAGTAGACTCCTTCTAATTAACTTACCTTCCTTAGCCAATCGTAGAACTATGTTAGGCATTACCTATATTTTCAATCTTATTCGCGGTGACGTGGAAAGTGCTGACTTGTTAGGTCAGCTGAATTTTCATGTTCCGAGTAGAAACACTAGATCCTATTTTGCAAACTTCGTTTGAATTGCATGAACCCTTTAGAGTCTTATGTGCAAATTATAACGATTTGTACACAATAACATCTAACGTAGAAAGCCTTCTCAAACTAAAAACCTTAATCCTAACCCACTTAGTACGTATGCAAACAAACAACCAGGCGGCACGCCAGTAGTTATTTTCCTCGTATTCTTTTCAATTTTTTTCCATCGCGTCTACTAGCATCTAACCCAAACAGACACGTGCTTGGTGTCGATGGGCCACTTGAGTGTACTGACCGTAGTGCATCAACATAAAAAAAAAAAAAAAAAAAAAAAAAATCCGTCCTCTGGCAAGTCAATTAAATCCATTTTTGAATTTCCACATTGAATTTTTGCTTTTGCATTTCTATGAACCTTAAAGAGCCAAGTGCTTTTAGTTTCTTATTCCACCCTATACGAGTCAATATTTAACATCCGCTTATATACACAATTAGCTGGTCTACCTAGTTTTGTCGAGTAGGTTCACACGCCAGGTCATTCGCATTACTCCATGGCCAATTTCCTTTGCATGCTCTTTTCTGAGTCTGCCACTGTTTACAAGGTGGTTGGTGTCATTAAATGGTACGAATCTATCTCGAAATTGTACACAAAATATTCTGAATTCAAATGCACCATGAGCAAGCTTTCTTCTGACCAAACTGGAACTGGAATTACCATGTAAAATGTTAAGAGAGTATATACATTTTTCAGCTCTGTACCACTTCTTTTACCTGGTAACACTAGTGTCTCAGATAGACTTTCTTTAATCTTCGTTATTTCCTCTTTTAATTGAACAGGCCTAATAATGTTAGTATTAAGCCGGCAATGATTTATGTCAATCAATAAGCTTATTATACCTGCTTGTGTTTTTTTCACAATCCTGGTCAACTGCTTTGTCACCATAAAGAAATTTATGGACTCCTTATAAACATAATAATTTTCTTGAAGTAAAGCAGTCATATTTTCGATTCGTTTATTCATATTTTTAAAATTATCATTTACTTCCTCATTTGTCTTTTTCAAAATTTTAGTTATTGAATCTAATATGAACAATTGTTTTTTTGCCTAGTTCATAGAGATTGTGTTGATTATCTAACAAGTTTCTCATATTTTGCTCTATTTGTACCCTATCATCTTCGTCCATAATTCCAAATATCATATGATATAAAGACCCCTGAATTCTAACGGAGCGCGTTTCGTTCTTTTGTTGCTATGAGCCATAAACAATTTATTGTTCTTTTTTGTAACTCATTCAGTTTTTTAAGGTATTATCTAACACGAGGTTACACTGATCTTCGAAACCATGAAGTTGATCACATACCTGCCTCATTTTATTTACTAGTGCACTCCCCTTGCTTATTATTTGAAAATAGGCATTCATGTTATAGAAGACTACCACAATTTCAAGAAGTGACAATTTCTACTCGCCCATTAGATCCAGACATATGGCTGACGTTTTATTTATTGTTTCTATTATATATTTTGGCGTGCTTGCAGATAAGGGCTCCGCATTAGATAGCTGACAAAATAGCATCAACATTAGCATGCTCATTATTAACCCCAGCTTTGATATTTTAGATCCACCCCTTGTTATCCTTCTGGTTTTAGGTTCTTCTTCATTACTTTCGGCAGCCTTTATGCCGATAAAAGGGCAAATCTTACTGATTGGCCGAATAATGCATGCATCTTGTATTTAACTTTTACTACACGAACTTTCTCATCTTTTCCTTTGTGTATTTCTTTGACCTTTCCTAACGTCCATCTTGATGGATGACAATTTTCATCCTTTACGAGCACTACTTGGCCCTTATTTATATTGTTTACATTCTTTTTCCATTTGAATCTCTGTTGTAGGGTGTGCAAATAGTCCTCCTTCCATTTCATCCAAAAATCTCTTTTCACTTTTTGAATTAACTTCCTGTCTAGATTTCCTATTTTATCATTCTCCTCTATGGGTTCAATTACATCCAAAGGTGATCGTCCTATTAGAAAGTGTCCAGGTGTCAGAACTTCATTGTCTTCTATATCGTTGTCTAATAAATATAGAGGACGTGAGTTCAAAATTCCTTCTATCTGGCATAACAAGGTTGACATCTCTTCGTACGTCAAGCTTCCGTCGCCAATAACCCGCTTAAGATGGTATTTGACAGATTTCACTCCGGCCTCCCATATACCTCCAAAGTGAGGTCCTGCCTGGGGAATTAAATGCCACTGAAGGGATTCCCGAGTTGGGATGACACTGCGGAATTTTCTTTAATGGCTTTTGCCAATTGTCCGTCCAACTTTCTAGCTGCGCCTACAAAATTTGTTCTATTATCGGAATAAATTGTAGCACAATTACCTCTTCTTGCGATAAACCTTCTGAGTGCCGCTAAGAAAGCATCAGTGTTGCCATACAAACAAATAAAGCTATATATCCTTTGTAAGCTTTTTGACCTCTATTTTTAGAACATTTAAGAAACTTAAATTTAAATTTAAGAAGTTAATAAATTTGACTTTGCTTGCTCCGCTTTTAATCCAGGCTAAAGTTATTGTGGAATCGCTCCATGCGTATATTTTGACTGCATTGGTAATAGATTCTCTAATTTTTTGAAAAGTTTATTTAGTAGATGTGCTGTACATAGTTCTAGCTTCGGAATTGTTTTCCTGTTTTTAATCGGAATTACCCTGCTTTTGCTAGCTAGTCAGCAAATCCGTGAAGTTCAATATTCGAATTTAAATTGTATTGGATCCATCTTGGTATCCTTATCTTTTCTAACAATGACAGATGTTTTTTGACGGTTACTGGGTCTAACCATCCTAAGGGATCATAAATTTTTGATAACGTAGACAGGACCGTTCGCTCACCGTTGTTTTCTTTTTTGGTAGCCGCTACGTTAATTCTGAATTTGAACTCATCCCGTTGGGGCTCCCATTGAAGTCCCAACGTTTTGACGAACTCGTTATCTTTAATCTATATTATTTTGTTGTGCCCAGTATCTTCTACAATTTGTAATATTTCTTGTTTATTTGAAATCCATTTATTTAATTCAAGTTAACTGACTTGAATTCGCTGGAAATTTGTTTTATGATATCTATTGCTTCTTCTATTGAACTGCCTCTTGTCATAAGATCGTCCATATAGAAGTCGCTTCTAATTATATCCCCGATTTCTTTATTTTTGCAATTGTCCGCAATGTGTACCAAAACTCTGGTAGCTAAATATGGTGCAGATGCAGTACCATACGTAACTGTTTTTAATTTATAAGATTTTATTTTCTCATTTGGAGAGTCTCTCCACAATATATATTGATATTCCTGATCTTTCTCATCAACGAATATCTGACGGTACATTTTCTCAATGTCCGCTGATATGACGTACTTCCATTTACGCCATTTCAAAATTATATCAATTATTTCTTTCTGTACTCGGGGTCCAGCCCACATAACATAATTGAGGCTTTTATTGTTTGTAGTTTTGGCTGAAGCGTTAAACACTACCCTCAATTTCGTGGTTAAACTGGTATCCCTAAGCACTGCTTGGTGAGGCAAGTAATATTTGCCTTCTTTTTTTGATTCCGCCATATGTCCGCAATCAATATTTTCCTTTATAAAATGTTTATAATCTTCTCTTAACCTTTCATTACGCTGAAATTTCGTCTCTAAATTTATAAATCGTGCCATTGCTTGCGGCTTTGATTCTCCCAATGATTTGTCGTCTTTGAAAGGAATCTTAACAATATATCTACCACTTGAATCTTTGGGAGTGGTATTAGTAAAATTATTTTCGCAAATTTCTGTTTTAATGTCAGATTTGTCTTCATTTTCCAATTCCCAGAATCGTTCTAGGTCTTGAACTTCAGTAGTAGTTGCAATTGAATGGGTGCCCTTAGGCTTAGTACACCCAGAGATAATCCACCCAAAATTCGTATTCTGACATAGCAACCCATTAATTTTTGTCAAACCTTTCTTCATGATATGTGTGTATAAATCCGCTCCAATAATCACATAAACTCGACCTGGCTTGTTAAAGTCCGGGTCAGCTAATGCAAAGTTTTGCCATTTGGATTTATCTAGATTTATCTAATTTATAGGTAGGGTTTTTATTAACTTTGGCAGTATTATTGCCTCAGTTACCAATGTCTTATTTGAGTTGAAGCCGTTTATCATCAATTTTATTTTATATTTTGACACATATGTATCTGTAGCCGAAATGCCACTAATTTCAGTTTTTGATTTAATTTTTGGCAGCTTTAGAATCTGTGCTGCTTCCTCTGATGTTATGCTACACTGTGACCCACTATCAATCAGAGCTCTTAAAATTTTTAAAATCGCCGTTAGCCGATTTTACTTTAATTCTTGCTGTTGCAAACAATGCCTGAGTTGAAGTGACGCAGGTGTTAACTTTTTATCTTTTTTGAGAATTTAAATGCAACATGGTATGGTGCCCTTTATTACAATACGAACATAAATATTCGCTTGTACATCTTATGCCTCTAAAATGTTTAAGGCATTTTGTACTTTTTGTAAAATTTCTAATCGCTCGGTGGGATTCATCCCTTTAAATTTGTGACATTGGGTTTGTATTTTTATTAACAGGTTTTTTCTCCTGAACGGAGCTAGTCGAACTCAGTCGTTGCTGCAAAAAATCTATAACATCCGATAATTTCTGGATGTCCTTGGTCTTTTTTATATGACTTATTTAATTGAAGAGGCTGTGTATTGAATTTTCTGAGCACCATATGCGCAAATAACACATCGACCTCATCCGTTAGATTGGCCTTTACTTTAAGGATGTGTACTGCTTCGTTAATGGTGTCAATAAAATAATTGATCTGTTTAACGGAATCACTATTTAAAATTGACAAACCAATCAACCGACTCAATTGATCTGAGAAAATCTTACGATTATTTTCGTACCGCTTGGTTAGAAGGTCCCAAGCGACATCGTAATTCTCAGCAGAGCCCATTAAGAGGTGAGCGACCACATTTCGCACTTCACCTTTTAAGGCCGACTTCAAATAATTAAATTTTAGGGAGGTACTGAGGCTCTCCATTGAATGTATCAATTCAATGAATAATTCTTGAAAAGGGTCCCACTCTTTGGAATCGCCGCCAAATGTGGGTACCTCGATTTTTGGTAAGGTCGGTATTTTTCGTTTATTTCAGATGAGACATTTCGGATATCAAATTCCAACTCGTTGAGGTATGACTCGAAATCTAGGCTGCATGCTCCTACTTTCGTCTTAAGATTGGCAACATTTTGCCAGAGGAAATGAACCTTATTTTTCCTAATACGCAAGGTTTTGCGTTTCTGGCTCTAAAAAATCCCTCAGTCTTTTAATTTTTTCCTCTAATAAAGGGTGATTGTGTTCCTCTTTGCTAACTGACGCTGACTACACGACCTTTTCTTGTATAAAGTGAAAAGCATTAATAATCTGCTCATACCTCTTTTTATGAAAGTAGTCGTGGTCTATGGGGCCTAAACTCACTAACATTTTGTGATTGGATTCAAATTCTTTTTCCAATTCACTTAAATATTTTATCTCTTGACTTGAAAAATTGTTAATTTCTCTTGCCACAATTTCCCCACAGATCTTATTCAGCCTGCCTCTTTAGCAGGCTTAGGATTTGTTCGGACAACATTTTATTTATATATTCTATTATTATTGTATTGGCTGCCACTTAATAAGAAATCTTTAATCTTATATTTAAAAAATAATTTTCTTATTATTATTCCAATTATTATTATTATTTATTATTTATATATTTATTATTTATGTATTTATTTTATTTATTTGTTTAATTATTAAAATAATATTGATTAAAAATTTCTTATCTGCCTGCTGCTGTGTTGTTGTCGTTGCTGGGTGGTCGCCGCTGCCGATGTTGTAGGGTTGTGGGCTGGTTGACGGTGCTGTCAATGTCGTCGCTGCCGCTGTAGTAGCTGCGGTCGCTGTCTTCGCTGCCGTCGCTGTCGTCGCTGTAGTCGCTGCCGTCGCTGCAGGTGTAGTTGCTGCTGCTGATGTCGGTGTAATCGCGTGGCTCAGTATATAATTTTTGAGTGCTACGCAACAATTCGATTCTCCTTTTTAAATCGATTTATTAAATTTATTGTCAATGATCTTTTTATATTTTTTAAATGTTTTTCCACATTCACTGCTGATATTTATGGCCTCAGCATGCCTTACCAAATGTTTACTGGTATTATAGAAACCTTTAGCTTTATTGTTAGTCTATTAGGTGCTTTTATAAAAACATTAAAAAAAATTGGTGTTTATTTTAAGTTTTATTTGTTTATTATTTTAGTCACAATTCTTCACTGCTGATGTCTATGGCCTCAGCACGCCTTAACAAACTATTAGAATGGTAATTGGCAACCTTTAGCTTTATTTCAAGACTAAAGTGCCTATGTTTAATAATATAAAAAATTTTAGAATATCTTTTTCTTTTTATAGTTATATTCTCTGTTCCTTACCACGGGTGGGGGGAAAACAAGAGATATTTATTTTAGCAGCCTTAGTATATCCATAGGTAATGCTAATAAAACACACGTTTTCACGCTGAGTTATGATTTCAAACTCATTTTATTTATTTTACGCCCTACTTAAAGTTAACATTGAATTTCTTATATATAAAAAGACCAACGCAGTGGCCGTGTATTTCCCTGTGGGAACTGCAAACGCGGCACTTTGCCCGCGGAGCTCACCTTACATTTTCCGGCTATATTGATTTATATATATATATATATATATATTTATTGACAATAAATTTGTGTTCATGTGTGAAAAAGTACAATCGGTCGAAAATAACGCGTCGGTCTTGAAGGGACCGAGAAACTCAACTGTCTTAATAGATACGATGAAGAAATGTGACCATTAATGAGTTTGTGAAGGAAGATCACTGCGTGGCAGGTTCGACGATCCTTCAGCGAGTGCAGGCACAGAAGACGCAGCCTGTCGTTATAGGAAGGGAGGTGACGATGTGATTCCCAGTTAAGTCCCCGTAGAGCAAACAAAAGGAATTGTTTCTGAACTGATTCAATAAGGTCTTAAAATTTCGCATATTGAGGTGACCATACTCACGAACAATATTCCAGAATTGGGCGAACAAGAGAGACATAAAGGAGTTTAGTGGTATAGGGATCATCAAACTCCTTCGACCAGCGTTTAACGAAGGCAAAAACCCCTTTGGCTTTACCAACAATTATGCCAATATGGTCGTTGAAGTTTAAGTTATGCTTAAACAGAACTCCAAGGTCAGAAACTGAGTAAATGCGTTCAAGAACACTTATCCCAATAGAGTAATTTGCAACGAAACAATTTTTTCGAAAAAAATACATAAATTTACATTTGGAGCTGTTGAGGAATAACAAATTGTTGTTGCACCAGGACAACATATTGTTTAAGTCAGTTTGCAAGAGCGTATGAGAGTTTGAATTCGTCAGTGGCAAACAAAGTTTAACGTCATCCGCGTACATCATCACATGGGAATAAAGCACCACATCAGGCAAGTCGTTAATAAAAATGCCAAACAGAAGTGGACCAAGGTGACTCCCTTGCGGGACACCCGAAGTTACCTGTACACGATTTGAAAATGAACCCTTAAAAGCTACTTTTTGAGTTCGGTTCGATAAATAAGTGGCGATCCAATTAATCAACAGAATAGGAAAGCCCAAAAGTGTAAGTTTTTTAGAAGTAAGAGGTGATTCACAGAATCAAAGGCTTTGCTAAAGTCTGTAAAAATAACATCAGTTTGTACGTTGAATTTAAACGCGTTTGACAGCACAAAACTCAAGAAGGTTTGTGGATGTAGGCCGTTGTCTCATAAAGCCATGCTGCGAGGTGAACATTAATGAGCTACATTGGTGTTGAAGCTGAGCAGTAA
>VNJR01000874.1:0-12593 GCA_008042585.1 Drosophila punjabiensis
TTTCACATTTTTACATGTAAAGTAAAATGTAATTTTTCTCCACGTTTACCGATCGTTTGTATGGCAGCTATATGATATAGTCGTCCGATTCTTATGAAATTTACAACAAAATTCTGAAAAAATGAAATACTAGTATCTCAAAGTAGAAGAAATTATGTTGAAAACTGACAAAGCTATAATTTTTTTCTGAAAATTTCACGACCGTTCCTATGACAGCTATATGATATAGTAGTCCGAATTTTATAAAATTAAATCTAAAAATCTGAAACAATATAGAAAGCTTATAACCAAGAGTTGATCAAGATATGTTAAAAAACAGTGAAGCTATAATTTTTTTTCTACAAATTTACAGATCGTTTGTATGGCAGCTATATGATATAGTTGACTGATCCGGCTCGTTCCGACTTATGTACGAGTGAGAGACTATCTACAAAGTTTCATTCAGATAGCTTTAAAACTGAGGGACTAGTTTGCGTAGAAACGGACAGACAGACAGACAGACAGACAGACAGACAGACGGACAGACGGATGTGGCTAGATCGACTCGGCTGTTGATGCTGATTAAGAATATATATACTTTATAGGGTCGGAGATGACTCCTTCAATGCGTTGCAAACTTCTGACAGAAATTATAATACCCTGCAAGGGTATAAAAAGCGGAAGCCTTAAACAATGGCAGAGTTAGGGCAAACTATAGAAAAAGTATGGTTTGAGGAGATAACAGCAGAATATTTGAAGGCTTTATACGACTCGATGCCCAATAGGGTAAAATGCGTAATTAAGGACAAAGGGGGTACTACAAAGTATTAATTTAAATTTATAAAATATAATTTACCTTGAAATACCAGAAAGTTGATGATATTTTTTTGTAAATGAAGTATAACTTTGGAAAAAATTGTTTTTTATTGAATTTTTGAGTTATTATTTTCATTTGGCATAATACTTGAAAAATGTGTTAAAATAATGTGTATCTAAATAAGACATTAGATCTAAATAAAACACTGGCTTAAAATAAAAATTTGAATGCACTTTTGTTTAAAATTGTTCCATTAATATATACAAAAAAAAATTTTGACGATTCGACAAACATTTGAAGAAACCCAAGGCAAGAAAAGTTTGAAGTGCATGAATATTGAGAGTGCGGCATTTTTGTTGGCACTGGGTATATATATTTGTTGACCTGTGTTACTATTGTAATGGCCGTTGGTGCAATTATAAGTATTATTATTGAGCGGACATACTGCATTGCCTCGAGGTCATGTTTAAAATTTTTCACCATTGTGTTGATGGCTTCCTTTGAGCTAAATTTAGCAGAATGTTTAACTTGTAGGCCCTATTGTATATAAGACTTGGCAAATATTTTTGCACGTTTATTTATTGTTCCAGTTTGTATTGCCATTTTCTGGCTTTTACATTAGGACTTTAAATATTTAAGTTCATACAGCTAGAATATTTGGGCATCCTAGATAAATTCGTGGTGCACACACTGCTTTCTATTTTACCAGAACTGAAAAGTATTACCCAAATAAATCAACTTAATTGTCCAAGAAATATTTAAAAACTGCATCTACACATCCGTATCGAATTAAGGAAGTAGTTGCAACGATAACGCAAAAGCAACGATTATCTATTTCTTGGACAATACTCCACAAATTTCACAGCAGTGTTGATGAACGAAGAGAGAAATCAACGTGTAGAGGGGCAACGACGGGGATCAACATTGAATGAAGAAAAACAGTTAACTTAGAAATGGCAGGTGGCGTGACAGGTAGAGAGTCATCGACGAGGGAGCTCCATTAAGAGAGAGAAGTTTTGCAAGTCTGACGTCAGCAAACTTCCTGGATGTTTTCAACAACCCCTCGTATTCCCCTGACCAGGTCCCTTAAGATTTTTGACTCTTCACTTCCCTTAAGGGAAGTGATTGGGAACAAATTTTCAAAGAGATTGATTGATTGATAAATAATTAACACACGAATAGGTCGAATTAAATATGCCGTGCTTATTATGTTCTCGAGTCTAGTCGGAGCTGCAACTGTTGATCAAAAGCTTGGCTTTAAATATATATATGTTTTATTTGACATGAGCGTCGTCTTTTCACTTCACAACGAACGGTCGTGTTTTTGTTTTGCGCTTCGAATTTGTATTTGTTTTTTATTTTGAACCACCGGAGTTTCCTTTAATTTGTTCACTCAAATAAATAAAAATCATTTACCGTTTGCTGCCGCGTGTGCATGCTCTTTCCGTGTTAATTAATTGTATAAATAATCACTTTCTGTTTTGTGCTAAGACGGTTTTCTTGATTCCCTTTGTGAATATCCCGTTTATCCCCGCAGAAGTTCCGATGCTTTGAGCTGCAGCTAAGTGGTTCCAAGCTATACCGTTCTCTTGCCTTCACTCTTACTCTCTCCCATTTACTCTTCTGCTTCCCGTATTTACGGATTCATTCTCCCGCACATAAGTCTGTGGCTTGTAAATTGTCGGTGAATTTTGTCTGTGCAATTAAAGGCTGCCAAAAAGAAATTTTGGGAAGTGACCCTTGTCTATATTGCTGGCTTTGCGATGCGGCCGTGCACGCTAGACACTCAGTTTAATAGTCTAAAGCTGATAAAAGAGTCAGCAAAGCGCAAAAAATCGTCTGCTGGTCGGCGGCAACTGTGTGAATTACAGTAAGATCTGGCACACTCCATCAGCACAGCCCCTGACCGCAATATCTTCTCCAAGGGTCGGGGACAGTATTAGATTCGGTAACCGAATGTGCCGGGGTTGATTTGGCGACAGCTCCGCCAGTAATATAGGTTGAGTCTGCTGAGACCGCTGTGGTGTCCCTACCCTTGACACCGCAGACTTCCATGTGCTAGTGCGCTAAGTAGTCCACTGTCCAAGCTGTATCAGTTGTCTCTTCAGTTTTAATTTTTTCCTAAATGTTGGAAGGAATCCTTCATAATTCCCCTTCAGGGATAAATCCAACATCGAAAACTACAGAGGGATTGCAAAGCTTAGTGCGATTCCAAAATTATTCGAACTTTTAGTTACTGCTCAGCTTCAACACCAATGTAGCTCATTAATGTCCACCTCGCAGCATGGCTTTATGAGACAACGTTCTACTTCCACAAACCTTCTTGAGTTTTGTGCTGTCATTGGAAACGCGTTTAAATTCAACACACAAACTGATGTTATTTTTACAGACTTTTGATTCTGTGAATCACCTCTTACTTATAAAAAAAACGTACACTTTTGGGCTTTCCTGTTCTGTTGACTAGTTGGATCGCCACTTATTTATCGAACCGAACTCAAAAAGTAACATTTAAGGGTTCATTTTCAAATTGTGTACAGGTAACTTCGGGTGTCCCGCAAGGGAGTCACCTTGGTCTACTTCTGTTTGGCATTTTTATTAACAACTTGCCTGATATGGTTCTTTATTCCCATGTGATGATGTACGCGGATGACGTTAAACTATGTTTGCCACTGACGAATTCAATTTCTCATATGCTTTTGCAAATTGTTGTCCTGGTGCAACAACAATTTGTTATTCCTCAACAGCTCCAAATGTAAATTTATGTCTTTTTTTCGAAGAAATTGTTTCGTTGCAAATTACTCTATTGGGACAAGTGTTCTTGAACGCATTTACTCAGCTACTGACCTTGGAGTTCTGTTTAAGCATAACTTAAACTTCACCGACCATATTGGCATAATTGTTGGTAAAGCCAAAGGGGTTTTTGCCTTCGTTAAACGCTGGTCGAAGGAGTTTGATGATCCCTATACCACTAAACTCCTTTATGTCTCTTTGTCGCCCAATTCTGGAATATTGTTCGTGTGTATGGTTACCTCAATATGCGAAATTTCAAGACCTTATCGAATCAGTTCAGAAACAATTCCTTTTGTTTGCTCTACGGGGACTTAACTGGGAATCACATCGTCACCTCCCTTCCAATAACGACAGGCTGCGTCTTTTGTGCCTGCCCTCGCTGAAGGATCGTCGGACCTGCCACGGAGTGATGTTCCTTCACAAACTCATAAATGGTCACATTTCGTCATCGTATCGTTAAGTCAGTTGAGTTTCTCGGTCCCTTCAAGAACGTCGCGTTATTTTCGACCGATTGCCCTAAATGTGTGTAAATCGAATTTTGAGATGCACGACCCTTCCCGCGTTTTATGTACGGCCTGTAATGACTTATATTCTTTATTACATGTTGAACTGTCCCTTGATGTAAACAGTAAAATTATTTTAAGACACCTATCCTTGCCTCTGCCCACCTGATGTGAGTCGGAGCATAGCATTAAAAAACACTCCTTACCCGGTCAGAGGTAAGGATATGGTTATACAATGGAAGAAATTTGCTATTTTCTAAATAAATAAATAAATAAATTAAATATTCTTGATTTTGTTTATTTTAATTTAATTTAAGTAAATTAAATTAATTAATTATAAATTTCAAAATAAATAATAAAATACTCCTGACTTTATTTATTTTCAATTTCACGTGGGACAAATAGAAATATGCCCACTGTAACGGCAAATTGAGCTTGATTTTGATTGGCGAAGACAAGAAGCCTACTCACATTTCTTTTATTTATTCGCCGTCGTCGTCGTTGCGGTCGTCGTCGCCGCCGTCGCTGCTACCGTCGTTGCTACCGTCGCTGCTGTCGTCGGTGCTCTTGTTGCTGGGCTATGCGGAATGGCTCTGCCCTTTGTTGATTTAAATTTTTATTTTGGCTATGCGGAATGGCTCTGCCAATTTTTTGTTGATTATATTTTTGCTAGGCTATGCGGACTGACTCTCCCTAGTTTTGTTGGTTATAATTTATTTTTTGCACAAATAAATTATTGTTCGACCTTTTTATTGATAAAATTTTCACACTATCTGTTGCCACTGTTCGTCGCAAGCTTATAGTTTTGCTTTGCTTTTTTTTCAGCTTTTGCTTGTTGAATTCACTGCACTGTTGCCACTGTTCGTCGCAAGCTTATGGTTTTGCTTTGTTTTTTATTTTTTCAGCTTTTGCTTGTGGAATTCACTGCACTTTAAAAATGTTTTGTGTTTATAATTCTTTAATTCACTGCACAGGGTTTTTGTAATTTATTTTTTACAAAATAATTCACTGGTTCCGCGCCAGTGCTTTTTTTTTATTTCCGGCTAACTTATAGCACACGGTCGCGAGATCGGTTACGTTGGGCGTCAGTTAATAAGTTTATTCTTTATTACCTTTATTAAACCGATTGCCTGTTAAGGCAATGGTAAATGAAAGGCTAAGAGTTATTTTAATTGGGTTTTATTAATCCTAAACCCGTTGGGTCAAGGATAAAATGTGTTACAATATTTATTGTTAGGCACAGCTATGGCTGTGGAGCATATTTCTAAACTAAACTAAAGATCTGATCCGGCCGCGGCTCGTAGTCTCCGGCTCGCTGCAGCGCTGCCGCCAAGATGCTTGGTCAGCACTTGGTATCCGGCGCGTGTTGATCATGAGTTGCCCGAGTGTTCCCGGCACTGTTGGTAAGGTGCCGGGTCAGCAACTATCCGCTTGGCGACGGACTCCGGGCAATTGCCCTCGGGGTGCTTGGTCACCAGTTTCGCAATTGCGTGTGTTGGCCACCGGATGTGGCCTGCAACATAGCGGATTCCCTTTTTGGGAACTGGCTGTGTTAACTTGTACTACATGTGACTGTAATTGCTCTAATTGTTGGTTTTAAAAACACTTACTCATCAAGAATTTGTCCACCTCAACGCCGCACAGTGTAAGTTCTTGCCAATCTAGGGGGACTTAGTTTAAAAAAAAAGTATGTTTGTGGTCGATGAGCTTTTAACAGCACTTTTGGAGATATTCTTCTATAACGAAAACACACACACAGCATAAAAAAATGTTCTTTGGAGATAACGGATTTTAAAGTTTGGCATTAGAAATGCATGCAAGCTTGCACTGGGCAGCGAGTAACAGTTGACAAAGTTAAAGATTATTAATCGCATCGCGTGATCTGTGGAAGCAGCCCAAAGTTATTTTTCTATATTAATTGACCGATTTGTGATCTATTTAAAAATATATTTTTATTTTCCATCTGTAACATTTTGTTTCATTTTTTGGAAAAAAATAACAAAAAGTAAATGTTTTAATACCCTTGCTGGGTATTATAATTTCAGTCAGAAGTTTGCAACGCAGTGATGGAGTCATCTCCGACCCTATAAAGTATATATATTCTTGATTAGCATCAACAGCCGAGTCGATCTAGCCATGTCCATCTGTCCGTTTTTACGCAAACTAGTCCCTCAGTTTTGGAGCTATCTGATTGAATTTTTGCAGACAGTCTTTAATATACTCTCACTCGTACATAAGTCGGAACGGGCCAGATCGGAGGACTATATCATATAGCTGCCATACAAACGGCCCGTAAATTTGTTGAAAAAATATCATAACTTCACTGTTTTTTAACATATCTTGATCAACTCTCGGTTATAAGCTTAAGATATTGTTCTATGCTATATCATATAGCTCCAATAGGAATGGTCGGGAAATTTTTTAGAAAAAATTTATAACTTTGTCAGTTTTCAACATAATTCTTCTTTTAGATACAAGCATTCTATATTATTTCAGAATTTTGTTTTAAATTTCATAAAAATGGGATGACTATATCATATAGCTGCCATACAAACGATCGGTAAATGTGTAGGTAAATTACATTTTACTTTACATGTAAAAATGTAGAAAAATGTAAAACTGTAAAAATAAAATTGAGTTGAAAGTAATTCATTTTCAAATAGATAGGGTTAGATTATAAATAATGCAATTGAAATCTGCAAGGGTATACAAACTTCGGCGTGCCGAAGTTAGCTTCCTTTCTTGTTCTTTGCTTGTTCTTTTGATAGTGACGGCACCAAAACCTCGGTGGTCAAATAAACAATTGATATATCATCTGCTCTGGAGGCCGTAGCAGCGGAGTTCAGTGTGAATGGTGCCGCTGATGGTGGAGAACCCAAGGACTTTGGACCTAAAGTTGAGTTCTCAGCCAAACAAATCGTTGAGGTCCCTGAAGAGAGGGAGGAAAGAGGGGATCTGCGAAGCAATGCTTTGCGGCCGTACTGTACATCGCAGGCCCTGGCCCTGTCATGCAATATCGCCATTCCTCAGTTAAATTCTGTGAGACAGTAGGTAAAGTTCCATTAATAGAGAGTGTGAATGGCAAACAAATGTGTAAATGAACAGAGGGTCATATATTAATATTTTTTATACGAACAGTTAACAGTTGTTGCAGCGCAGAAAAAAAGTAATCTAAATGGGACGTGACTTTTATATTAATTAAAAATACTACAAAATAAGCCGACTCGTGCAGTGAAAATTCACTCTAACCTCGCCGAACTTTAACTTTGTTTTTCACACAAAGACATTGGAAGTGGAATAAAGGAAAAGATCTGAAAACAAATATTTTTGTGTTTTTTATGCCAAAATACTTTGGGTAAGAATTTTGGTGAAAAGTAAGGTTCGAAACGAAAATAAATTCTGGTTTACTAGGCTGATCATCCGAGCCATCCCGCTTCCGCTGGGGCAGCGACCCCCTTGTATTGAGAGTCAGCGAAACCAAAACAAAAGGGCAGCAGCAGCGACCAACTTTGACTTTTGTTGGCCGAGCCATCCCGCTCCCGCTAGGGGAGCAGTAAATCAAAACCCAGTAGCTGTACCGTGATCAACGCTTACGTTTTCTCCCCTCCATTTTCATCCGTTCCCGCTTGGACAGCGAAACTTCTTATTGAGAGTCAGTGAAGCCCAATTCAGTGGCTGCGGCGGCGATCAACGTTACCGCCCCGCCCCGATCATTGGCCGGCCATGTCCGCTGGCCAACTTACCCCCCTTTTTGCATTTTTTTTTTTGGAAGCAAAAAGAAAATTATGAAGGAGGTCATTTTCTTACTGGATTTTACCAAGGTTTTCATCAGCTATATCGTCGGAGCCCTATAGGACACGGCCCCCCAGTGATGTGCAACTAATCTACGGCAGGATCATTTGTATCGCCTGCGTTGTATTCTTTTGTTAATCTTAGTTTATATTTTAAAAAGAGTTTATACATACTTATATCTAAATTTGTTTTCATGTGCTGCTGACTAGTTTGGTTTTCCATATTTGCAATTAAATTCCACCCTTATTAGCCAAGGTCACAGAGACGTCAGCGGGCCCGTCGACTTCGAGGGACTTGGTCGTAAGTACGGCATAGCCGGTTTAAAAATTTATGAGACCCCAAGACCACTACACAGTTACGCAGATCGCTCTAGATAAGCGATTTTTCTTCTTTTTTATTGTTAAATATTTTCTTATATCTATTATTGCTTGAGTTGAGTATGAAATCGACTCTTTTTGAATTTTTGTTTACAATTTTAGAAATAATTTCGCATTATATTTATAGTTTCAAATTTGTAGATTTATAACAAAAAAAAAGCATTAGAGTTCTTTCTTTAGGCACCTAAAGGGTCAACACGAGATAGCTGACATCTTATTTCTTTAACAAAGATAGTTCATGCCATTATATATACGAGTTTCCGGGTTTCCTTTTTTTCTCCTCATACTCTGTCTACAATTAATTCAAGTAATGGGAATGTCCCAAGAGGTACAAGCCGGACCCTTACCTTATACTTATACCGTCCGTTACAAATCTTTCATCAGTTTTCGCTGAAATCAATGCTTGAACGAGTTTTTGAAAAACGAACAATTTAATTGATCTTAATATCAATTATAGAGGTTACCAAGAGCTATTATATATTAGGCGGAAGCTATTTATATACGCCTCTGCGTAGGTTAATCGTACAGTAATTAGATGCTTTGTAGCCTATTTAAGCCGAACAAATTCTTAAATAAATCAGTTTTTTAACAGGACCCGGCTGAATAAATGTATTTTTATTTAGTCCTTTCATTTTGGTCAGTCGTGTCTTTGAAACATTTTTTGATTCGAATTCTCTTTTTTCCCCTTATTGGTAAGGGACAAAGAGAAAGAGCTAACTCTTTAAGCATTCCACTTGCACTGCAGCTAAAGGTAGTAAAAAAATTGTGATAAGGAATTGAGTATATAAATTTGTTATTTTCGACGTCCGTAGCCGGTTGGCTGCCGAATTAATTAGATTGTCTTCCTTTTAGCCGGGTAGCTGGCTCCCTTACGCTGCTGCTGCGAAATGAGGGGGGTGACAACTGGATTTATGGTGAGAGGGCAACTGCCCTTCTATGTCTCTGACCTTAAGCTCAGTAGGCGTATTTAAAAAATATAATAAAAGAGGCGATAGCTCACGAACATTAGCATTAGCTCTTTCGGTAAGTGAATTGGAAACAAGACTGAAGTTAAGGAATAAACTTATAGCTAACAAAGCTCAAAGCGGCTACGCAAATATGCAGCGTCTGCCGTCGCACCTTAGCCGACCTGTCGTTGATGATTATAATCCCTTCGTCCACATAGGTTATCGGGTGCAGGTCACTCTCTTGTACTCGGCAGTGTGCTACCAGACCGGCGTGCAGTTCTTTGGCGCACGAACTCTCTGAAGCCAGGCGGCAGAATGTGGCTCCCGGTGATACGGAGCAGTTTTTAATGACGTGAATTTCTCTGCTGCATTCGGCTATGACATTGTCTATTTTCCGCAACATTGTCTCACCATGGGCAACTGGGCGAACTGTGATCTTTTTGCAGCCTAGTTTAATTTTTGGAAATTTAATGATAAAATGAAAAATGTTAGCGGACTGCAGAATTTTTACAGACGAGACGGACAAAAGATACCCTATACGTGTGTCGGTGGGTTCCTCATGACAAACTGTTTTAAAGTCTTCATGATCTAAAATGTTCGTATTAACAATATTAATTTTGGCTAGGGTCACTGCAAGCATTAAATTTTGTAATTCCGTCATCAACATGCGGTTTCTAGCAAGCAGTGTCTCGTACAAATGTCCAGTGTCTACTTGTGAGTTTTGGCTGATCTCAAAATTGAATCGACGGTAGAGGTAAGCTGATTAATTTGGTTTTGGATTTTAGTGTTTATTTGAATCTGTCTATTGCTCGACTCGACTAACTTCATTTTGGAAAATCTGATTTTTTCTAAGTCACTGGCATCCGGTGTCCCTGCTACGACCTTTAGCATTGATCCTGAGAAATCCAAGCTCCTAACTACTCTGGTTTGCTGTGTGTGTGACGTAAGCGAACTCCTCCCATACTAGGATTTCACCATTCACGATGGGGATGTACCTGGCCTCTGAATAATCAGTAACATGGGCCGACGCCAAGGACAGGAGTATGCATAATGTTGGTCCGATCCTGTGAAATTAAACTTTTGCTATTTTAATGCTTATAGAGGGTTTTCTCACCACCGATAAAATGCATTTAAAATAAACTATGCCAGTGGCTATAAGCCTTACAGTAAGAAAGAAAGTGCGCCAAGTGGCTTGAAGGTGTTATAAACTAATGAATAAAAAACATAAAGGACATTGTTGGTTGCATCATTTAAGATTGTCCTTGTGGACCACCCTCCCCTTAATGAGGGCCGTGGTCCTCAGGTCCGTTTCTACGGCTCTCTCCTCACACAAGGGTGTCAGTTTATTTCCTAGCCTACCTTTTTGCCGACTTCGAATACTCTGCATTGTCGGGAGGCGTTTTCCCTGGTCCTGAGCGTGTTTTGCGCCTTAATGATCTTATCCCGGACTTCCGTCTGTGGGTCATCTGGGTGCTCATGCACGATGTCGACTGGTCGTTTGTCAACGACAGAGTGAATTGACTCATTGTATTTGGCGGTTGCCATTAGAATAACTTCCACAGTATCAGTTATCCCCTTGTCGATTTTTAGGCAACGAGCAAGCTCCAAAAGGGTGCTCTGAAAGCGCTCCACTTGCCTATTTGAGACGCTATGGAGTGGCGGTGAATTTGCAATGCTAACGCCAATTGGTTGTCAAGTATGGCTGAGATAGTATGTGAGTTAACGAGGGTTCATCATCGCAATAGACTACTCTAGCCCTCGGGAGAAAAATCATGATTTGTAGTATGGCTGGTTTAAGATCTTCGATTGTCCTAGAGTGGACATGTTGGACAACTGCGAACTTCGAAAACTTGTAGATGCAAGTGAGGAAGTATTTTTTGTCCGTGGAAAAAATATCGATATGTAGCAATTCTCCCACATGAGAGGGGATCAGAGTTTCGCCTAGCTCATGTTTTTTTTTGGGTGCCAATCGTACTTGGCTTTTGCACATGTTTTGCAGTTTGGTACAATTTCGGTAGCAAACTTGGCCATCTTTGGAAAGTAGTACTCGGAGAGTACCTGCTTAACGTTTTCTTTATCCGATCTGTGAGCCCTATTGTGCTCGACGGTGAGGATTTCCCGTCTCTCAGGAACTGCAAAAATATCCGTTACGCGGTTTTTGCAATGCCAAAAATTGGTGGCTTGAAATCGCCGAACCAATTCGTCCAATATCATTGCCAGCGTATGCATGTCACAGTGAATGGCGTTTACGCCCTTAGGAACGATTATGTCTGCGAGCTCATCAATTAATAACTCTATGCAGGAGAAGTTTATCGCATGCCGTCTCTTGTTTTCAAAGAGAATGATGCTGCCTCTTTCAGAGTTATTTGATTCTAAAAGCAGTTCAGGGACCTATCCGTTGTTTCAATAGTGCGGGTCAGGGAGAGTTCGCTGTGTATAGTGGCTGCACACGATTCAGCTTTCTGTTTCCCCATGAGACTAAGTTGCTACCAAAACAGTGCATTGGTGCCCTCTCATTTGTGGCGCAGTTGATTTCTCTGTCTTTTAAAGTTCTTGAAATCATCGTAATGGGGCGTCTTTCTTGCGATAGGACTGCATCAATACCATAGGCGGAGAGTGATCGGGGTATCTAAGCATCACATCTTTAGATGCCAAGATATTTCGTAGTTTCTGAAAAGCTTGTTGCTGCGTTTCAGAGAACTGTTCCGGAATGTTTCGTGACCTCTGCCTACTAAGATATGAAAAACAGGCCTTGCTATTGCTGCGAAATCCTTGATTAAACATGCACAGTAGCACCTTTTCTAATTTTACATTGCAAAAATCATAACTTTTTAACCGAATAAGATATTTAAATAATTTAAATAAAACTGACAGGTAATTGTTGTAGAATTTACATATGTATGGGGTAATGTGCCACGCCCACTAGTTCGCCCTTTTATAGGGTATCAAAGTGGAAAAATCAATTTTTTTCTATATAGACATTTTTTTTTTTAATTTTTTATTTAATTTTTTATCTTTATTTTCATGTATTTGCTTAAATAAAAATAATTTGAAAAAAAAAAATTTTGGCTGACCATAAAAAAAAATTCCTTATTTTTTTTGTATGAGTATTTTTAAAAACACAATGTAAAGGAAAGATTTTGCAATCAATACAAAAAAAAAAACATGAACAAATTTAAAGTTTAACCCTAATAAGCGATTTCGCTCTTAAGTAAGACCCGATTTTTTGGTATTTTGGTTTGGTTTATGCTGTTGCATTTCCGCAGACGCAGCGTGACGCAGCCGATGAAAGTTGATTTTGGTCCAAAAAATATCCACAAAAGTCGTAATTATTGTGTACTCGGTGGCTTTCATCGGCTTCAAAAGATATAGACTACTTTAGCCAGAA
>VNJR01000875.1:0-27289 GCA_008042585.1 Drosophila punjabiensis
TGACTTAGGGATTGCTGGAGACGAGCATTGTCCACGGTACCAGAGGCAGCGGTGGCCTCCCGTTGCCGCTTCCTTTGCTCCTCCTTTTTTGTTTCCACTTCAATCTGTCTCTTCTTGCCGCGATCCTGCACCAGGCTGGGACGCACCTCCTGCAAGCTGTATGGGAAAGTTTAGATTATTTAATTCCTCTGAGTAATCTCTACAGAAACCTCACCCAGCCAGGAACTTGTCCGACATATAATCTTCCTCTTCGTCCGACATTTGCTGTTGTTCTTGGAGTATATAGCGACACGGTAGGAGTTTATTGTTTGTTTTTAAAATAAAAACAATAAAACCGGTGTTTTCACCTTCCTTCGGGGCAGTGCTGCCAGATTTTGAGAGATAAAATAGCTAGATTGAAGAAAAAAATAAGCTAGAATAAGCTAAAAAATTTAAAAAAAAAGTTAAAAATAAGCTAACCATGGAAAACAATAGTTGTTTTTTTACTTTTATAGATCCGCTATTGATATGATATTTATATAACTATTATAGTAAAGAAATAATTTCATCAACTTCATCATAAGATTCCATATATTTGGCGGATGATTGAACTAAAGCGAGGTATTTCGTTGGAAGTTGGTATTCATGGCAACATTTGCCACGACGTCGCAGTCCACATCTATAACATTAAAAAAAAATATACTTTGTATATTTTAAATAATTTAAAATTTCAAAAACAAGCCTTATTCTTAATATTGCGTTTAAGCTTTTTAAATACATTTTGTTGCGCAACTTTGTTTTTACAATATTCATTTGGCTGAATACTTCTCAACCGCAGCATTCGACCATGGCAGTGAAAGTATATGCAAAGATCGAAAGCTTTGTTTTGGCCAGCATCCTTGTACATTGAAACTTCTGACCAAAACTCTATAGTCTATAAAAATTACCAAAAAATTAGAATACAATCGAAAAACAAACTATGTTTTCTTATAATTTTTTTTTAAGCCAAAATAGCTAAATGAAATTTTGAATAAGCCAGATTTTAAGCTATATGCATTTCAAGTATTTGTCAAGTTATTTAATTTTTAAATGTGCTAAAACTAGCTTAAGATAAGCTTAAACGGCAACAATGATGAAGGCGCCAAACTTAAATAAAAATGATTCCTAGTCTTAATCAAGTTAAGTTTAATTGTATTTTATTTTTCTTCCCCAAAATAAACTGAAGTGGAATGCACCCAATTCCATTTTAATCAAAGATACAATACCCGTAAGAACCATTATTGACACTTTAACAGAAAACAAAGCAAGCTTATTTGTTTAATCTTTTTGTTAATCTGTACTTTTTGTTCCTGCGTTTTAAGCTACAAAATGTCCGCTGGAACCCCTCCCGCCCAACCGAGTTCTGCCCGCCGAAATACCCAATTGGAGAACGCCCGGGCGGCGATAGCCCGCGGATTGGTTTCCGTGGCCATCACAGCCTGCAACGGGGTGGTCATCGCCGCAGACAGTACGCCGCCATCGCCGCTGTACGATGTGCACAGTGTTCGCCGCGTGGAAATGATAGACAAGCACATCGGCATGGTTTACTCGGGAATAGACCCGGACTACCGAATCCTGGTGAACGCAGCCCGCAAGTTGGCTCAACTCTATTACATTTCCCACATGGAGCTTATCCCAGTGATGGAGTTGGTAAGACTCGTGGCCAAAATCATGGAGGATCAAACCAATCTCTGTGCAATTCGACCCTATGGCGTTTCGCTGTTGACCTGCGGCTGGAGCAACGGATGTCCACTTCTCTACAAAGTCGATCCCTCTGGCCTCTACTCCGCGTGGAAGGCTGCTGCCCAGGGAAATAATGCAGATCATAACAATAAGGTGTTGGTAGAGCGCTATAGCGAAGTTCTGGACGTTGAGGACGCTATCTACATCGCTCTCCATGCGCTGTGGCAGGGCGGCTGCGAAATGCTTCCCGACAATATTGAGATTGGAATTTGCAGTCAGATAGGATTTTATCGTTTAGACCTCGGCTTGCTTCAAGAGTATTTGTATTGCTTTGCTACGTAGCCCTTACCTTTTAACTAAAAATAACATATAAATATTTATTTATTTATTCTTTTTACATGTTTTTTTTTTATTTTTAATTTTACTTCTTTTTTTTAATTTTAATTTATGTTTTTATAAAAAATTCAAATATTCAAAAACCGCTAAGACGTCCGAAATGCAGTTGGCAGCTCCCTAAAAAAATAGACAGTTCCGGAGTCAGCGGGAAAATAGCTAAATTGGCAACGCTGCTCCCATGTGCTTCGACGTAAATTTTATAAATTAAATTAAACATCAAATAAAAGCCACACCATGGGCACAGTAAGTATTTTAGTTAACCATATAATGCAGATATTGATATATTGCCATCGTCTACTTGCAGAAAAAGGTGAAAATCAGCTCGGTGAAGCGGGCGGCTCACCTAAAGTCGAAGAAAACACCGCTCACGAAGCAGCAACAACAAAAGAATAAGCAGAAGCGCGACCAACTGCTCTCCAAGCGGGAGCAGGGGCAGAATATATTCTCCCAGAAGGCGCGGAAGAAGGATAACCTGGCCCAGCGCAAGAAGCACAATAAACTGGCCTCGCTGGGACTGAATCCGCTGGAGCAAGACGGCAACGAGGATGACGACGATCTGATGCTGGACAATGTGGCCGACATGCTCGACGGCGATGACTTGGCCCTGCTGCAGGCCAACAAGCGCAAGCGAAAGGCCAGGGCTGACGACGAGGACGCTGCGGAGCAGCAGGCTTCCATTGGCTTGGAAAGGGCCTACGCCTCGGACACCAAGAAGGAGCAGGCGGCGCAGAAGATCAAGCTGGATCTGCTGCCAATCAAGTCCCGAGATGGTCAGATCATCACCCGGACCACAGAGGTGGATTATCTGCCAAAGCCAAAGGTCAAGAAGAGGGATGAGGAAGTGGAGGACGCAGAGGACTCTGAAGAAGAGGAGGAGGAGGGTGACACCGAGTTCGAGGACAGCGACGACGATGTGGTCAACGATGAGGAGGCCGCCTCGGCGGCCAAGCATGTCCCAAAGCTTATTTCCACGACGGACCTGCTGATTGCTCGCCAGCAGGAGATCGAGCGGCAGAAGTATCGCATCGGCATCATTTGCTCGGGCTTGCTCGAAAAGCCAGAGGACAAGATGCGCAACTTCCATGCCCTCTACGAGCTCATGGACGAGATAAACCCTGCCACGAGGCTGCCCAACCTAATGCCCGTCCGGAAACTGGCCATCATATCCATAACGGAAATCTTTAAGGACATTCTGCCCGAGTATCGAGTCGGTCAGGTGGACACCAAGATGCAGACGCTGCGAAAGGCCACCCTGGAGCGTGTGACCTTCGAGAACGCCCTGCTGCAGCAGTTCAAGAAGTTCCTGCAGAAGCTGGAGCACCTCACGGCGCAGGTGAACAAGAGAGGCGGCCTGAGGACGCCGCAGACCATCAAGTTGGCCACAGTGGCAGTGCAGTGCATGTGCGAACTGCTGGTGGCACATCCTTACTTCAACTACGTGCAGAACATAGCCCAGCTGCTCGTCTACATGTTGAACTGTAACTACCAGGAGATGAGGACGGCGGTCAACGAGTGCTTCCGGACGGTCTTTGCCAATGACAAGAAGTATGAAATGGCCCTTTTTATTGTGAGGCGGATCAACAACCTCATCAAGACGAAGCAGAACAACGTCCATGTCGAGTGCATCACCTGCCTGATGGGTCTAAAGATTAAGAGTGTGAATCTGGATGCCGAGAAGGAGAACGAGCTGAAGCAAAAGAAGCTGGAATCGCACCGTCAACGTCTTATTAGTCTGTCCAAAAAGGAGCGGAAGAGGCGAAAGAAGCTCACCGAGGTGAACAGGGAACTGGAGGAGACCCGCGCCGAGGAGAACAAGCAGGCCAAGAACCTGAAGCTCACCGAGATCATCAAGATGGTATTCACCATCTATTTCCGTGTGCTGAAGAACGATCCCACGTCTCGCGTGCTGAGCGCCATTCTGGAGGGCTTGGCAGAGTAAGTTTCCCTTGTCGTCCTGTTCCAAGACATCTCTAATTATTGATTTTATTGCAGATTTGCCCATGTCATCAATCTTGACTTTTTCGCTGACCTTATCGATGTACTCAACCGAATTTTGGAGGAACAAGAAGAGCTGGGCTATCGGGAGCGCCTGCACTGCATTCAAACTATATTTGTGATTCTGTCCGGCCAGGGTGAGGTGCTGAACATCGATCCCATCCGATTCTACCAGCATTTCTACCGGAATATGCTAGCCGTGCAGGCTGGCAAGAACCACGACGACTTTGCCATTATTCTGCGCACCTTGGACGAGGTGCTGGTGAAGCGGAGACGGAACATGAGTCAGCAGCGTTTAATGGCTTTCGTGAAGCGACTGCTAACGGGAAGTCTGCACCTGCTTCACAACGGCACCCTGGCCACGCTGGGCACCATCAAGCAGACCTTCCAGCTTACCTCAGTGCTCGATGCCCTGCTGGACACGGACACCAGCATCGGATCTGGCCGCTATGACCCCGAACTGGACGATCCTGAGTACTGCAATGCGGCCAGCACGGCACTGTATGAGCTCGCCCTTCTGTCGCGACACTATCATCCCACGGTGCGGCGGATGGCCATGCACATAGCTAATGGAGTTCCAGCCTCCGGCGAGGGAGCTTTGCCCACCGATATTGGCAAGCTGTGAGTAATTATTACGTTCATTTTGTGGCTATTTGTTGTACTTATTTATTACTTTTAGCTCCTCTCACGACCTGTTCGCGCAGTTCGACAGCACGCAGATGGCCTTCAATCCGACGATACCGCTGCCGAAGGCGGGTCAACCCAAGCTGAAAAAGGGCAAACAGCTGTATATACGTTCAGATTTTAAGCAGGAATACGGAAAACTATTGAGAGAGGGCAAAGCTGTGCAGAGTAAAGATAAGAACATGTTGCAAATTGACTTTCTTAGTGCACTCCAATAAAGTATGTTAAGAGATTTTTAACTTGAATGATTAGACAAATTATTTAGAATGTGAAAGGAAAGAAATTTTAGTTGAAGTTCATTTCAACTATTGTTATCTTCCACTACGTTTTTTTGATTAATAAATCATACCGTTGCTTTTGTAAAAAACATATATAATTTCGTGTAGAAGAGGTTCCTTGTAGTATATTTCAATGCTTGCGTTCTAAAACTAACCATAAGGATCTATGCTCGGAGCTCCTAACAATTTATAAAGATGTTAAGCCTAGGATCACTAAGTCTAATGCCATAAATCCGGGTACAGGTGCCAGGGGTCGGAGGTGTGGGCCAACTATGCGGTGGAGCCACCACCGCGCTGCCGTTGCTGTCCAGCGCTGGCCGGTGGCAGATACTCTCGGTTTCCGCTGGCTTGTGCCTGTTGGCCAAAGGTGGCCAATGAGTTCTCGGGGAGTGCTCCAGCGGCGGTGGCCAGCAGACCGGCAGCAGCTGCAGTTGGCGCCAATCGATTGGTTCCACCGCCCGGGACAATGGCGGGTCGGAGGACGGCACCGGCGCCGTAGGGGCTCTGAGCCTGGACGGCGGGTGTGGGTGTGGCCGAGGGATACGACCCCCGGCCAGTGTTATAGCCAGCCACCTGGGAAGGAACTCCAGTGGCTCGAAGAGTTCCAGTGGTGGCAACCGGTGCTCCAAAGGCAGTCGTGGTGGCGGCACCCGGTCGATATGCATTGGCATTGGGCTGTGTGGCCAAGTTTGAGCTACTTCGCTCGGAGTAGTCGTAGATGTAGGCGTTGTTGGCATATAAGCTGGGTGCCGAGACGCAGTCATACTGATTCCACCACACACAGACCAGCGTCTCCTGGCTGAACACGGTGCCATTGGGGCACAGGAAGGAGTACGTCCGGTTGAGCGCGCAGATGTGGAAGACCTGGCACTGGGCCTCGATGTCAGCGTAATATCCGGGCAAGGCCTGCTGCGAACAGTCGAAATTCGTGCGCGGCACCTGGGCGTAAATGGGGTAGTCCACTCCCGGCACACCCGGAATGGCCGAGTAGTCGCCATTGGCATCGCTGTAGTCTCCAGCATCCGCACCCGTTGCTCCACTGGGAACTCGTATGGCAGAGCCGCCAGGTGCGTTGCCATACTGCGGCGTCTGTGGGCCATAGGGTCCGCTGCGCGACGATGGCGATGGTATTCCTCCCGGCGAGGGTCTCCTTGACTGGCTAATGGTGTTACTGGGTCCCACTGCTGCCGGTGCTCCAAAGGCAGTGGTAGCCTGACCACTGGGTGTGAAGCCAACGGCGGGTGAGGGGAACAGGCCTGCTCCTCCATACGCAGTGGTGGCCGGAGCAGGGGTCAGTGGAAGGGCAGCTGCTGTAGGATATGGACCGGGGGTTAAGCGACCTCCGGCAGTGGCTCCGCCCACACTGGCCACCTCAGGACGGCCATAGTTGTAGCCACTCTGAGCCTGTCACGATATAATTTAAATAAATAAAAATAATTTATATTGGGGACAAACCCCCAAAGTACTCACCTGCACCTGCAACTGGGCCAGACCTCCGCTCCAGAGCAGAATCAGAACTGGAAGAAACAGACGGGCCAACATTAGGGTTTTCTAATCGTGTTGGTTTGTGTGTGTGTGCGGAATCTGGCAAAGATCTGCTCCGAGCTGTGGAACCGTCGACGCACCAAATCGAAATGAACGCCTGGCCAGCCATCGAAGGCGGTGGTAGCGAAGAGTTTCGCAGTCCCTATTAAGGCCAAGTACGTCGCGATTCTGGGCGCTGATAGTGCCGGCCAAGACGGCTCTGCACTGCGATCTTTATTTATCAGCTTCCTACTCCTACTCTGGAGGCACAGTGGTATGACTTTCTTTTAAGAGGTTGAAAAAAACTGAAAAATATGTTGCCAAAAAGCTGGTGGATCTAGAAGATTACCAATACTCCATCTTTTTTACACTCCAGAGAATGATCTAAAGTCAGCTTTCATATGACTTTATAGTATATGTTTTATGTGTCTTATTATTATAAATAATTTTACTTTTCTAGACTTTAGGTAGCTTGAGATTAAGTTACAGGATAGTTTCTTTTAGAAATCATCTCTCACCACTGTGCCAATTGCAACAATAACGCACCGCAACATCAATTGGCTGCCAAGAATTGCGGCAGCCGACGGGCCAAAGGCAAGACGCATGCCTCGTAAATATGCAAGGCAGCAAAAACTTAGACAGACAGACGCCCCTCGAAAGGAAGTGGTAATAATGATGAGGCGGACAGCCGATCGCTCGTCACTCTTGAGTTACGCGCCGTGTTGGATTGGGTTAGGGTTGGGTCTGGGTCAGCTCTAGATGCGGCTTGTTGGCCAACTCACCTGCCAAGACGCACGAGCAGCGTTGCAGTGCCCCTTGCACTTGCATCATTTTCAACTATGACGTTTCTAAGCTAAGATATCCTTTAAATCCTTTTCTGCTACCCCGACGACCTGCTGCGAACTGTCCAAAGTTTGAGATGCAACTGCAGGGCAACTTAGAACGGAGCTAGAATTTTATACCAGCTCCTCCTCCGGCCGACTTGGATGATTCGCATCTTTTGGAATATTTATGTGGCAGCTGCCCCGAAGAGCGGCGACAGTTCATCAGTTCGTTTGAGCTTGCGCTTTAGCAGATTTACGACGCTGGATTATCCATTGTTGTGCCGGCCAGTTGTCCAGTTATCAGAATTCATATATCAGCGCGACCCTACGTGACGTATACGTAATATAAGTTACGTATACGCCGATCAATTCAATATTATGGCCACTTCAAGTGCAATGCAATGGCAATCCGATCCGACCCGTCCTTGGGGGGCCGTAAATTTGATTTTCTTGCAAATGCATTCGGTAGCAATGACAAAAATATTTAAATTTCGCCTGATTACACGACTATTTTACGACTCTTGTGGGGCTCGACCTTACCTCAATGATTTATATTGGAGCCGGGAAACGGAGAAGCCTTCGTTGCATTTGTGTCAAGGCGAGCTCGGAGGCTTTGGGACAAACCAACCAACTATAGTAATGATTTAATCAGTTGGCTAAACAATTGCAAGGCATCACCCATTTATTTCCCGACTAAAGGCACATTACGATCAATCTTGTTTTGTATTTACTTTTATATGTACTTTATTAAGTTTAAATAAATATTTACAAACAGAGACAGCAAGACGTACACAGATTGTTCAAATAGATCGCTCCTACTGGATACTGAATGGAAAGAGTTCTCGTTCGCTAAGACTAAGCAGTAAGACACTAATTTAATACAACTCTCGATTAAACTTAAACGGAAGCCGCTTGGCTGGGCACCAGGAACAACCAAGTCGCGGAGGAGGAGTATTTCAGGGCTCTCATCGTTGAGTATTTCGTTTACATATTTACAAACTAATTGCGCAAATTGCATTGGCTAAATGAAGACAATTAACAAGTAACTGGTTCAAAGTCAAAATTAAAATCAAAATCATAAGGGATTAAATTAAGAGAAATCAAACTGAAATCAAAAAGGGGGGGCAGGGGATACTCTGGGAGGAGCTAGAGAGTGGAGTTGACTAAAGTTAGGCATTAACTCGCAAGGTTTCGTGCACCGCTAGGAACCGCCACCGCCCTCGCTCTACCGCCTGCTGCTGAACTTGGACGCCAGCGAATATAATGACTTGAGCAGCTCCAGGGCCCGCCGGTCCGAGCTGACCTCCAGCAGGGGCGCCGTTGTCGTCGTGCCCTCCTCGAGCTCCTCGACGCGGATCTCGAACTTGGTGGTCTCCTCGTAGCTGCCTGCCCCCAGCCCCGTTGTCGTGGTGGGCAGATCCGTTGTCGTCGTGTATCCCGGCGTGGTGCTGGTGAAGTATTCGCCTCCCGAGGCAGCTCCCCCACGTCGGAAGGTGGTCACTGGGATGCGATTCGTTGTTGTGGTCACTCGCTGCCTGGAGGTCTTTCCTCCGGCCGCCGTCTTGCTGTCGATGTCGATGAGGGCGTTCAGGAGATGCTTCCTGCTCCGCTCCAGCGCCTTTCCATTGTGGTCATCACAGGTCTGGATGAGCAGCAACAGGAGACTCAGCACCTGGCGATCATGCTCCGCCTTGGCCATCACGTTGCGCAGGTGCAGTGCCTCCTGCTCGTTGAGTCCTCCGAACAGCTTGTTGGCTATCCTCTGCAGGCCGCTACTGGAGGGCAGGGCGTCCCTGGGAATGTCGTAGCTCCGGAAGATGTCCTCCCACTCGTAGCGAGATGGCGTGGGTGTGGTCACCCGATAGGCGAACGGCGAGGCTGTTGTCGATGTCGTCGTCGAGGTGCTGGTGGTCGAAGTGCGCTGCTCCTTCATCAGACCATCGTTGATGGTCAGGGGATCCAGGAAGTCAGTCTGCGACTTGAGCGCCCACGGATGCTCGGTGGGCTTGTGGGTGGTCACCAGCTTCTGGGGCCTGGCATCCTTCAGCAGATCGTTGCGGGACTTGACGAACGACTGCGTTTGCTGCTGCTGCAGGAACTCCTCTCCCGAGTCCTGACTGGGCGGCGCCAGCTCCCCCGAGAACTCCAGCTCCTGGCCGCGGTTCGTACTGGCCTCGTACAGCTCGGTGGTGGTGGAGTACTCTGGGGCGGGGGTGGAGTCGAATTTGTGGTTAATCTCGGCGGCAATGCTGTTGGGTGTGGGCGTAGTCAGCTCAGGCAATCCCTTGGTTGGGAGATAGTACTTGGCCGTGCCATCGCTGAACAGCGAGGGATCCGTCGTGGTCACCGGCCGGAAGTTGGGCGTGCTTGGGGGCTCCGTAGGACGAGCTCGGGCAGCCAGCTCGGCGCGGAAGGTAGCCGGGTTGTCCAGATAGCTCGAGAGAGCATTGGAGAAGATCTGGGCGATCTTGCGGGACTCTGGCTTCTCCGCCAAAGCACCAATCGTTGAGCCCGTGCTACCGATCTGCGGGAACTGCTGGTACTTTGATCCCGACTCCGCCTGGGTTCCATTGGGTTGGTTGGAGAGCAGTCCAGCACTTATGTCTCCTTCTCCGGCACCGCGTCCTTGGGCCGCCTTCAGGCCGAAGAGGTTGCTGTACTTCTTCACTGTGGTGTCACTCAACAGGCTCTTCTTGATGTCGTCCGCATTTTCACTAATGGCTGGAGGATTCTCGGAAGTGGTGAGCAGGGCAGTGGCGTCCGAGGGCTTGATCGTGGGTAGCGGTGGCTTCGCAGACAGCTTGGTCTTTACACCGGTCTTGTCTGTCTTATCCAATTTTACATTCGGATTACCCAATGCGTTGCCAGTCTCATTGTGCTCCTGAGCAAAGTACTTGGCCAGGGACACCAGGGCATCGGGTCCCGAGGAGGGTGGAATCTCCAAGCCAACTCGGGCTGGAGCTGCTGCCGCAGCGTTCAGTTCCACATCCTCAAACTGATCCTTCAGCAGGTTCATGGTTTTTAGCATCTCCTGCACATTGCGATAGACGGATTCCTCCTTCACAGGATTGGGTGCGAACAAGAGGACATCCTCTCCGGCAGCGGCTGCCGCATTGCCCCTTGGCGACTTGCCGCTCTTGGGCAGATAGGTGGGTCCACTGCTGGTCGCCGACGGAGGTGGCGTAGTTGGCAAATAGTCGCGACTCTCGCTGGACTTGGCGGGTGGACGGTATTCACCGGAACTGGCCACATCGTAGTGATGCCTCATGCCAATGATCACCGGCTTGTAGGTGCTGTCCAGCTCGATGCTGGCACTAGCCGTGGGCTTGACCTTCGGTGCTGCCGAAGACTCCAGGAAGATACCTGAGCTGGCTCCTCCAAAGCGATTGGGATTGGGTGTCGTGGCCACATGGCCACCCTTGATATAGTTGAGCTTTCCCTCGGTGCTCTTGGACTTCACTAAGCTGGGCACTGTGGGCGTGTAGAAGGGCGTGGACTTGCTAGGCTCCAGGCGGCGGACAGTGGAGAAGCTGCCGGCGGTGTAGTGGGGCGTGGTCTGCGGCACAGATCGGGTGGAGTGAGCCTCAAAGAATTCAGGTTTGTCCTTGAGCTGGATGGAAGGAGCGGACTTCTCCTTGGGCTGAACAGCAGCTGGCTTCTCCTTCTCCTTGCTGTGCTCTTCGCTGCCACTGTAGCGATGCTGACCCCTCTGGCCATTCCTGGCTCTCTCGGTGGAAACACCTCTCTCCTGGGAGGCTGCCGGAGTCCTTTGGCGTGAGGGTTTCAGCAGGGTCACGTCGTCGTTGCTGTTACGATTGCCTTGCTCCTTGTTGGCCCTCCGCTTTCCAGAGCCACTGACAAAGGAGGAACTCTCCGCGGTGATCTGGGTCTCGTGGTCATTGTTGTTGTTATCGATGCTAGCCAGAACCTTCCGCTGCTTCTCTCCAGAAACATCATCAAAGTCCACGCTCTCCACTGAGGCGGGTACATCCTCGGTGGAATCAATGCGTCTATCGGGATTGGAACGGGGTCCAGATCTCGCCTGACCAGCGACAGGAGTCACCTTTGGCTTGATGTTCAGTCCGCCGCCCACAATATTGAAGCCCTGGACAGGAACCGAGGGACGCACGCGGTGCACTCGCTGCTTATTC
Source organism: Drosophila punjabiensis (assembly GCA_008042585.1). Lineage (NCBI taxonomy): Eukaryota > Metazoa > Arthropoda > Insecta > Diptera > Drosophilidae > Drosophila > Drosophila punjabiensis. The sequence continues at coordinate 11,554 of VNJR01000875.1, forward strand.
AGGATCTCAGCACTTTCCGCGTAGTAACCCGAGGATCCCAGGCAGTTCACCTTGAACCACCAGTCGCAGGTGAGCTCGCTCTGCTGGAAGATCGTGCCGTTTGGACATAGGAAGGAGATCTTGCGGCCCTCTTCGCAGATGTGGAAGACCTGGACAGACAGGTTTATGTGAGTGTTTTTCTGGCAAGAGTTTAAGCTTGAAAGTCTTACCTGACAATCCGTTTCCATGTCGGCAAAGTAACCATTTCCATAGGAGCGACAGCTGAAGGAGGTCTTGGGTATGCGGGGATAGATGGGAAAGTCAATGCCCGGCCGCCCCACCACTCCCTGGTACACCTCGTAGTCCACATCCTCGTCCGAGGCGCGCTTCTTCAAATGATGCTTGTGCTCGTTGCAGTTCGTGTGAGCCTCGTACCGCTCCTCCTCGAACTGGGTGGCTCCTGTTTGCTTGGCCAATATCCGGGCAGGAGTGCGGTACTATATAAGGGAAAGAGGAATAAACTATTTAGATTTTATTCAGACAGAGGTTGGTTGTAATTTACCTTTGATTCTGCGCTGGTTTGGCCAAGGAATGCCAGTAGAAGCAGGGCTGTAATATTGAAAATAAATTGTTAGTAAACCGATAATAAAATATAAAGAAATATAAAAATAAAATATAAAATAAATATTGATTTTTTCAGATTATAAAAGTAAATAAAATAAGTGTGGTATTACTAAGAGTTTGGGAAAGAATTCCTGAGCTCAATAAAACCTATATTTAGAAAAGATTAATTAATTTCCTGTGGCCTGTCTTCTTTTTCTATTATTTATTATTTATTATCGAACTTTTCACAACTATGCATTACCATTAATAATTACTGTCTTCAAGCTTTTTATAGGTATTTATTTAATGAAACTTCTTGGCATCGCTTGTTAACAATTTAATAGGAATTCGTTTAATGAAACTTTTCTGGCTACACCATAATTAGTTTCTTTGTGAGAACATCTATTTCTTTTTTTTCAGCATTTTCTGGACAATCTCCAACTTTTCAGCTCTTCATTCTCCATTTAGAATGTCTTCGCGATGATGGCGGACAGCGGGAAAGACCTTGACTTTTCCATTCAACTTGGATGTCAGACACTGTCAAATTACGCAAGAAGCGGCGGCTACTGGGACTCGCTGGAAGTGACTGACCTCAGGCCACCTCCAAAAGAAAAAAACTCCGAATGCAATAATTAAATTTTAAAGCATAAAAACAATTAAAGAAAGAAACAGAAATAAAAAGTCATGATGAACTGCGGCTTAAGTAGCAGCTCGGGCAGAGGAAGCAGAGGTCGCTGAGGAAGATGTCTCGGCTCCGCGAGGGGCGATTGAATAACCGAAAATAGCCGCTAGATTCAAGGCCCACTTGCAGCATAATCACAGCGATTAAGTGAATCATCAGAAGAGGAGGAGGAGGAGGAGATCGGGTATGGCTGCCTTATTCAAATTAAACAATTGCCCATAATTTGTGCCCGCTGATTGGCGGCGAGCGGACTCAAAATCGAACGGTCGCCTCATCAAGTATACGCCATGAGTACTCGCATCAATTTCGGATCTGTCGCTCCGCCACGTCTCCGGTCCCCGGTCTCCGGGCCCCCGCCTTCGATCGGGTTCGTGCCACTCACAGCGGGATGGACCGCTGACTTAATTGAGAGGCGCTGTCGATGGGCGCGTAATTACTCACATACAGCAAACGGCCATTGTGGGTTTTATTCGCCGCTCCGCCGCGGGATGAGCTGTCACTTATGCCCGATCTGGCATCTGGGTCTCGGCCAACACAACGCCCGTCCTAATGAGCCGTTAAAAATGGCATTTCCCAGGCATTCCATCGGCCAATCCATTAATTCAAATCAAAGTCACATTTAATCTGAATCTGAGCTATGTTTTTTTGTGTTTGGCTTATTGTCGCACGCCAAGTCAGGCTAAAAAAAAGAAAGATGGCTCACGCAACTGGCTAAGACAAAGGCGCATTAACGCAATCTCGCCCACGCTTAGGGGCACACGCATAGCTTAACCGTTAGACTGAGACTGATCTATGATGGGAAAATTATTAGTTGACAAGGTCAAGGATGCGACCATGTCAATAAAGACTTTTTAGTTGGTAAAATTATATAAAGCTGGTGCATTAATATCAAATAAATCAAAAGAATTGATTTTTCGCAGAATAAATCCCAGTAAAACTGAGTCATCTTTGAACTTTTGGACTTACCACAAATGAAACCGAGCTGCGTACACCGCATTTTGTATTTGGAATTGCCTGAAAAGATAGAGAGGGAAGCAGAAAAGCAAATGTTTAGCTAGTTAACAAAATTATGAATATTTATTGCACAAGATCGTGGGAGAAGCCCGAAAAGAAAGAAGCGGCGAAATAATTACTGCCGAAAACACGTACACGCCGCGCAGGCGCCTTATTGGGTAATGGAAATTATACAAAAAATAGCTGCTGAAATAATAATAAATGTACTCGGGGCTTGCACAAATCAACACCAGCATCAGCCCCGAGCAGAAGCACCAGAGAAGAGTTGTCAATGTGCCGAAGAAGACAAAGACTCTCAGCGATTGCATAATTCGACGACGCCCACAGACGCATGCAGAAATTTACGGCAGATCGTTAGATATATCCATATCTGCCCTGCCATACTAGGGGATAGTCAGAAAGGCAGATATGCAGATTCGCAGATTTGGAGATTCGGAGATTCGCAGATTCGGAGGTTCGCAGAGTGTGTACCACAGGGCGCATGCGCAATAAGTTATTACACTTTAGGCCAAGTTGGCTGGCCAGGAACAGCTGTCAGGCGCCGGACCAGGGGCCACTCAGTCACACAGAGCCAGGGCAGTCGGCCCAGTCAGTAAGGCAGTCAGTCAGTTAGTCAGTCAGTCAATCCCCGGCAGACATTCACTTCGGAGTAAAGCGAGTAAAGCCGGCTTCCGTCAGCTCATTTTTGCAGCTGTTGTCGCTGTTGTTCCCGTAGTTTCTGCGTACTTTGCATAATTTCAAATAATTGTTTTAATTTGCACAACAGCAAACAATATCAAAACTTGGTGGAGAGACCAGAGACTAGAGACCAGAGAGATCAGGGAGACCATCCAATCGGCGACACTCTTTCAATTAAATCATTTTCAATGGGTTTTCGGGCAATTTGGTCGCCGTCAAGACAATAGATCGGTTGGCTTTACGTAACGCGGCTGGCTATTTTCAATAACAATGCAAAATCGAACAGAATCTCGAGGAACATAAATTTAAATTGAAATTAGCTGCAGTTGATTCTGGCTCTAATGCATTGTCTGCCGTGGATTCTTCTTCTTTGGTTGCCGAAATTGCTTTTTGTATTTAAATTAGTTGATTGCCTTGGCGGCGTTCTCGTCTTCTTCGCTGTTTGCATAAAATATTCTCACACCTAAATTTAATTTCGTCAAAACAACGTAATGTACACAAAGTATAATTGCCGCAGAGAGACTGTGACTGTGGTAATACCTCTGGCTTGGCATTAAAATTTAATAAAAATTGTAAATTAAGTCGATTAACAAAGCACTTGGTTAAAGTTCAAGAGTTGCCCCGGCCCGGTGTCTGCACAAATCTTAATTTCAATTCACGATTCTCAATTTGCAATTACACGGCATCGGGAGTTTGTCATTGTCAAGGCTGTGCCAAAATGGCTTCAAATTGGCTTAAATGGCGTTTAGCCGGCCGAAGGTCAAATCGGATTGCATCAGTTGAGAATTTATATAATGATTGCTATAAATAACAGTTAATAAATTAGCATCGACCGCAAATAACTTCCTCTCAGCGCATCCATTCGATGAAATTAATCAAGGTGTTCACACAATAATTCATAAGAAAGCGAGGCAAGAAACTTAATCTTGGGCCTGAAAAATGCTTGGCAACAACAATGACAAATAAGGAAGTTTTTTCGCTGCTGTATAAAAATGCAACAAAAACAACAAAAAAATGTCAACGCAGGTGTTGTGCCGACACCAAAAAAAATAATAAGCTAGCGCCAGTTAACAGCCAGAGACTGAGGTTGCATTTTCCGCGCCATGCCGAGGGTCTTCGCCATCAAAATTTCGGTTCCGCCTTCAACACATGCTCAGCGCTCGAGGGGATCGGATGGCTATGGGGATCGGGACCGGGATTGGGACTTGGGACTTGACGGGATATGCCAAGGATCGATGCAGCCAGCGATTGCCCGGGTCGGTTTCGCCGCCTCAAGTGCGAGGCGTGAAGTGTGAGGAGTTCGAGGGGCGCACTCTCCGCATTGCAGCCAAATGTCTGTTAAATCGTTTTAACCTTTTTGTCAAGTTGCCGCTTAACCTTTACGGTTGCTGAGCTGACATGAAGGAAGCATTTGTTTTTTTCCGCAGCTTTTCTTGCTGGTTTTTTACTCTGCTGCATTGTGTTGTGGCCAAGTGTTGAAACCCGCACAGAGCTCAGAGCACATCGTAGAAACTAAAGCAGTGCCAGGCAGCGGCTGCCTTCTTGTGCTCCCTTGGACCACATGTCGTATACGTGTTATTTGAAGATTTGATTTATTTGTTTTGGCTGTTTCGTGTTGCTGGATCGCGTCTGCTTATCTTGCCAGCTGCCTTGCACTGGCTCGTGTGTGGCCTTCTCCCACAAAGTCAGTGCTGTTAAATCGTTTTTATTTCATTTTAACTTGTGTGCAGACACCCACAAAAAACAAAAAAATACAACAAAAAGCAGATAAGTGAAAAAGTGCAATAGAGGTAAATTTCACCTTTACCGAAATTCATTATGAAACGGCAATCCTGTTGCGAAAAATTGCATAAAGTCAGCGCATCTTCAATCGAAACGGCGGACTGGGTAACATCTGAAACTTGATTGGGGCTTTTTGTTTGCTTAGCTTAGCGATTGGGAGTGCCATGCAGGTGCGGATGGATATGCTGGTCATTTGGCTAATGGTGGGAGAGAAATTATTTTGCGAAAAGGCCATGTGCATCCTTGGGAATTGATTATTTTCGCGAATCACGAACGGCCTTTGAAGGCCTGTAAAGCCTACAAAGTTTGTAGCTAAAATAATGTTTGGAAGATTCTACAAATAATTAAAGACTCAAATATCTCGAAACTGCATTCAATTTAATGTTCTGGAAATTCGAAATTATTTCTCTTAATATCCAAAATTATAGATGATTTTCTATTCAGATATAATCTACAAACACTATTCCAGTTTCATGCCTGAGTCATTTGTTTTTTCGCCGCTAATCTTTCGACTTGAGCAAATTTTATGCAAATTTCTCATAATTAATCACCGAAACGCTACCAACATTTGTTATACATCTCAATAGGTTCTACTACGATGCTATTTCAGCAAAGCCAAAACTAAAACCAAACCAAATTAAAATGCAAAACATTTTAAATGGCAACGCATAGTGGCTTCGTCTTTATAAACTGTGTGAAAAATGTCATAATAAATGCATAAAACTCTAAGCCGAGCAAATCACTTGGCTCTGGCCATGTTTCCCAGGCAAAAGTGTTTTGAAAGTGCCCGGCTCCAGGCCCATTGTGTATTTTGTTTATTTATTTTTACAGCAGATTTGGCAAGCCGAATTTGTTTGCTTTGTTTATATTTTTGTTTTTTTCTTTCCTAAAAAGCCCTGCGAGGCGGGGCAATTAAAGCAGTATTTTATATTGGCACATCCCAGCAGATTAAGATAAGTTTTTCGGGACTGCCCCAAATGATTCCCATTGTGGGGCTCAATTTGGGACTCATTTCGCTGTTTTTCTTGGACTTTCCTAGTGCCATAAATCATTCGAATGATGTGCGTTTTAATATTTGCATAATGTCTCTTTGGGGCCAGCACAAATACTCATAATTGGATTACTGAACAAATATTTGAAGCAGTCTCTGTTCAGGTACCTGCATCTCCGCTCCGAATGGCAGATGTTATGCGATGGCATGAGAAATGGGTCGGGATTCAAGCAGTTGGAAATACATATAATAAACTGATGGGAGATAGGAAGAGTATACAGTCGGGGTTGATATAATGGGAGTCTTTAAAATAATAACGAAATCTAATAATAGTGAATTAAAAGAGCTTGTAGACTTTATACTAAGTAACCATTTTAGCATTATGATTTATGGTTCAAATTAAGTCCTTTAATGTGAGAAGTAACTCATATCTCTCCTCATAAGTAATGGGTGTGAGTATGAGCGTATTTGCGGAAATTGTTAACATATATTATTTTGTTGTGCAATAAAATATATAAGTACCTTTGGCCCTTCTTATTTATACGTTATTTTAAAAAAGGGTATTTAAAGCTCTACCTAAATATGCTTATTTATTTATTTTAAATTTAATTCTTTGCAATTTCTATTATTTTAACCTCCACTGTTCGCATATCTATTTTAAAGCAAAGCTTGTGACATTCTACAAAGTAAATAATTCATTAATCATATTTCGCTCAAATGAAAAAACCAATTTATGAAACAAATGACTCTTTTGTGACATTTTGTATGTTTGACAATTAATCACAAAGTATGTGTTCCCCTCGTATCGTGCCTTAAAGCTCAGTCGGGCACGCGGAACCATCACGAAAAATCCCAAGTGTGAATATGCGTCAGCCGAGACAGAGAGAGACATGTAAATTTTGCAATAACGAGACTTTTTGTTAAACACTTTTTAAGCTACGGAGATGCCTCGCAGATTCGGCAGATAACCGGGGAAGTGGAGGCGGCCAGACGACGACGACGACGCCGCATCGTCTGATGGTGCTGCATTGGAGCCCCATGCTGATGCACTGACCTACGTGTCGCTGATGCACCCAGACATGAGTGTGGCAGCAATTATTGCCGCCGCCGCCGCCGTCGTTGCCTTTGTTATTCTTGCGGCAACCTCATAGTTTTCAGGCCTCAAAGTGCCCCAAGGGGGCGCGGCATGGCGGTTGCATTTCATAGCCGCCAGAGTTCGACGTGCTAATAGATTTTGAGGTCAAATGCAATCATTTTGGCCAGTGCTGCCGGCCATTTTTTCCACCTCTGATACAATTTTCGGCCGCTTTTTGCCCAAGAATTCTTGTGCATTTCCGTGCCGCGCTTTTTGTGCCTGCTGCCACTCATTTGCAATTTGTGTAGCCGTCGACGAAGAAGCGAGGAACGAAATACTCGGGCAAAAAACAGCCAAAAAAATACTGGAGGCATGGCAAAGTCACTTTGACGCTTCGTGGCAGCCGCCTGTCAACTGTTTCACACTTGGCCAAGAGGCACTGGCTCGGACTCCGGCGCACTCTGGCTTCGACCGCCCATCGAGAGCGAGTGGCAGCGCATTCAGATGATGCCTAGGCTTAAATGGAACTCAATTTGTTTGAACCCAGGCGAATTGCCGGCGATTTGTACAGCGGCGCACAACATTTAGCGCCAAATGCAAAGATGATGATGATTTCCACTTTTTCCCCCGGTTATTTGCCGACCGATGCGCCCCAGCAACTCTTCATGCAAGAGCTGCCGCGGGGCGGGAACTGCCATTGGCATCCCGCCGATGTTTTCGGAACCTGGCTGACTGGCATGGCCCATTCCTATGGGCAGTGCTACTTAATTATCGGTTAGACATATTTTGGGTTGTTTACACTCGGTGGATGCCCAGAAAACACTGTTTGCCAGCGCCCTGGATCATAAAGAGCTGTTGTAATAACGAGAGCACCACTCACGCCGTAGTTAACCCGTTGTTATGCCATTAAAATCGCCAAGGTAATTGCAGAGCTTGGGGTTACGGCGGCATAACGAGCAGCTCAGCCGGCGGCCCTTTACCGGAAGCTGCAACTACTTAATCCGAATTCGGGGCTCTGAGAATTCAAATCGAAATTAGCATATAACTCCAATCCTCTACGCATATCGAATATCTCTCATCAAACATAGACAAGTTTTCGTGGTTTATGTGGCGCATTTATCAAATGGAACGATAATGGTCTATAAAAAATCTTAAATCCAACTAGGAATGATGTTAATGAGTATACTTGACCATAAAAATAATATTGCAAAAAACAAATAATCAAACAGAATTCGCACCAAACAAAAGACTCAGGCCACAAACTTGATTTGAAGAGAAGCAAAACATCTGTGATTCATATATTAGTAAATGCAAAGGCCATTTAACTGTACAATCAATACGGGTAATTTTCATTAAAAACAATCTTCCAGAATCTAAATACATCTCCAAGTCGCACTTATAATATGTTAAAATGTTTATTAAACAGGTTGCCAAGCACTGCGTTTGTTTTGTGAAAGTGAATAAATATGTGTGTCACATATATTACTCGTACGTTCGGCCTGAAGATGAACTCGGCGCAATCCGGTTTGGTTCACCCATAGTGCCAATCGGCCAGTTCCTGTATTGCCTCCTTCAGATCCGCCAATTCGCTGTGTCACCCATCGAATGTACGCGGAAATTAATCCCCCGCCGGTGCTCACATAACAATTGAGTTGTCACCGAGAAGATATATAACTTTCGGCGGGATGTGCAAAGTTTTCTTTCGGTAATAGCCGAAAAAGAAGCGAGAAATATCAAAAGATAACAATTGAAAATGCCGCCCAGCCAGTTTCAATTGATGATATGAGGCAATCCGCTGGCAAGCGCAATTTATGACAGCCCGCCGGCAGGCGGCATCAGACACGCCGGCAGCAGCAGCAGCAGCAGCAGTTGCAGCAGCTAAACCAGTAGCACCAACCGCCAACAACTGGCAATTAATAAGTAATTGAGGTAGTTGCCACAGCAGCAGCAACTGTGTTGCACCTTCGGATTCGTTCTTTTGTTCGCCCAGATTCCAGATACCAGATCACGCGTATTTGGGTCAGCAGTGTTCGTTATCAGGGCGTCGTGTATTTATGTCACCTGGTTAAATAATCATCTCTCACTCTGGGCTTAATTATTGCCACAGCCACAGCCACAGCCACAATGAGTCAGTCAGTGGGGCTCTGTGGCTTTTCTTTGCTGCGCTTTTCCTCCTTGTCGTGATGGCCTTTCCGAGATTGCCGCTGCTTGCATCCAACGCCACATACGCCCGGGCTGACTGTGAAGCCACGAAGATGCGAATTAGTTGCTTATTGTTTGGCGTAATTGTTTCTTGTTTGCCACGTAAATGAAAGTCACTTTTGATTTGGACTTTGTTATGATTCCATTTTCGTATACAGCTTCGTTCGCTTATGGTGTCAGTGTGGCGGAAAATGAAAAAGTTCAAGCGGAAATCACTGGGAAAATTAGATTTTTGTTTGCTCTTGCAACCAGCAACCAGTCGGTCGGTCGGCCAGCGAACGTAATCCGCAGCCGTATTAAGTTAATCATGGCGATAAGTTCATAACTCATAACACGATTCTGGGTCCAAACAAAAGACTCAGGTAACGAACTTGACTTTGGCACGACCAGAAAAATGTTTTTGTGGCCTTTTTTTATTTTTGTTGCCATTTTCAAGCGCGCGTCTCTGTAAGCGACAACAAGTTTCCGAAAATATCAAAAGTGTTTTTTGTGCTAAGTTTTTTTTGGTATCGTGGCAAACATGATTATGACTGCTGAAAGCTCTTGTCATTTGGTTGCCTTCGCGCGCTTGATTGTGCTTGAAAATATCAAACAATATCGAGGAATTGAATGCGGAATTTGTTTCTGACTTTTTTGATTTATTGATTCGATTTTGTGGTACTCCCAGGCCCAACATGTGAGGTAGGAGGCGTCTCTAATTGGTTGTCAGCCGTTTTGATTGTGTGTTCGGTGGTGCTTGATATCGATACCAATTTGTGTGAATATTGCCTACTTAAGTAGTGGCCTAATAGACGATTATTGACACTTTATTCTTGTGTTTCTTGATGCGTAATGCTAGTTCAGAGGCACCGCCGCGATATTGGTGGGAACTATGCATTGGCTGTCATAATAATTTTAATAGCCCGCCAGGTTCTAGCCTTGGCCGACACCTTCTTAAAAAACCCATTAGTGTCTTCATAATTCATATGGCTTTTATGAATCACGCTGCCACCGGACGACAACCAGTTATTCGATCGTGATCGATAAATGCGCATCCTTAGCGCGAGCCAAATGATGTCACTCGCCCGAATTAGATCCTGGCTAAGAGGTAAACAAACACTAAAGTGAGGCAAATATGCTGGCAATCAAGTTCTCCGCGCACAACTGTAAAATAGCGAATTAATTATCTACAGATATCAAGGCGTAGATATGCGTAGAAAGAAAGCCCCCAAACACCGTTGAGAAACTTGTTCTGGGGCTTTGTGGCTGACAAAGATTCGCTCATTCTTCATTGTTTTGTTCAGATGAATGGGGGAATATTGTTAATTGAGATTATTAGGTATTAAAACCAAATTTTATTTCGACTTTAAGCAACTCGAACTTTAAATTAAACAAGTCGCTCCGATATCGGGGATTCGTTCAGCTCCCAAAATAAGTTGGTTGCCATAAACCCAGTGGCCATCTTGGGTCACTCTTCTCCATGACGTTCACCTTAGACCATGCACACCGAAATGCCATTCAAGTGGCAGCAGCCCTAAAACGGCCCAAAACGGAGCGCGTCGTGCCATGGAGGTCAGCATCTCAGCCTGACATTTAGCCTGCCGCCTGCCTGGCCATATATCAAGTTGGTGGCGACTATATAGCCACGTCTATGGCTATATCTTCTCTGACGGAGCGTGGGGTCCATTAAATGCCTGGCAATCGCTACGCAATTCGCAACGCACGTGTGTCTTGATGAACGAGCCGCACAGATTGTGGCGGCAAACGTTTCAGAATGCTGGCATTTAGTCGTTAAGTGGCTATATAATGATAATATTTAAGATCGTGGTGTAATTGAACGTTTTACGCATGCTAGCAAATAACTATGATTAGGAAAAGACTTAATGCGGCATTAGGGTGATGAATTATGGCTAAGCTTTGCCTCAGCCGAGGCGATCATTTTGTCTTTCGACACTTCAGCACTCTCGATAAAGTACCGTTGCAAAATCCACACAATTCGCTTTGAAAGTTCAAGTTCGCTGCTATTTTTTTGAAATTTTTTTGGTTGTTTTGTTCACGAAAAAAGAGTGACAAATGGGTTATTTATGGCTCAAGTGCACTTGGCTGACATTTGGCCAAATGACAATAACGGTTAGCTGAAAAAGGTGATGTTTTTATTTACGGTCTTGGCTGCAAGACGTTGCAAGTTCGTTGTCAAAGTCTTTCGTTTTTACAGCCAAAACAAGCCCTCAGATCTGCGGCCAGGCGATGATGATGAATCTTAATATTAACTCGAGGAAAAACCCCAACAAAGTCCGCCTAGAATATGTTGAAATCGGCGTAGAAAAAACATAGAAAACATGTACATTATTTACACTTCATTAATCACTCGAGATGGGCCACAAAAAAGGCAGCAAACGAACGATTGTAAGGTTGTTTTTGTTTTGTTTTGTTTTGTTTGTTTGCGTCTACAGGGAATCGCCAGATACTTTTACTCGCAGTATCTCTCGGATGCGGCTCATTGGCTTTTCAGCGATGCGCACGCAGCGCCAGTTAACGCATCAACACTTGAGCGAGGCTCCGGCTACGAAAATCCCTAACAACTACAGCCACTTTAGTTGCTGGAGGGGAATCCTCCTTTTGGTGTATTGTTGCTTGAATGACTTTTTAATTTATTTGCCATTTCTTTTGCTGGCAACGTTAATGAGCAGACCAACCAGACCCGACCAGACTAGACCCGGCTAAGGCTCTGGAACACAACAACAGGCGCTCGCATTTTGAACTTTTATCTGTCGGCCAACATCTGCAGACAACAAACGGGCAAAAATTATATTGTACTATAGCATTTTGTTACATTTGAGGCAGCCCTGGGTTGTGTTTTGTATTCGTACTTTATCTGGCTTTATTTTCGCCTGCCTTCGGCTCGTCTCCCCGGTCAACTTTAACCTCCTGCCACATAAAGCAAAAAAGCGGGCCCCTTTCTCCGCCCCAGCTGCCCGCCAGTGTGCGGGGGTGTGTGTGTGTGTGATGTGAAAGACGGTTAAGTCACACATTTGGCCTAAATTTGTCTTTTCTTTTAGCCTGGCTTTTCTTTTGTTCATTTGCGCCACGAGACCTGCCCGTAGACCATAGACCGTACACCGTAGAAGAAAACGAAACTGTGGCACCTCTTGACATTTAAGGCACATTTCCTAATTCCTGCACTACTTTCGGCGGCCCTCTGGTCCGAGTTGCTTACCCCGTAATCACTGAGCTGAGCACCAATTGAAATTATCTAACACAAAAATGTTGCAGCTGCATTTTCAGCTATTTTCTATTTTTTTTTGTTATTTTCTAACTCTGGGCCAGCCCCCTCCCAAGGGTTTATTCTGATTTAAGCGGCTACCGCCACCGTTCATCCTTGAACTGTGTGCTCAGCTCAGATCTAAGATTCGTTAATAACAATGCCAAGAGCCGAGGCAACAACTATTGTGGTTGCAGAATATTTTGCAACACTAAATTTATGCAGTAAAAAATTAGAAAACCAGCCAAAAGAAGCTGAAAAAAAATTGAAATGCATGCCGGCAGTTTTGAGGCTTTTGCATGGCTTTTAATTGCTGTATCTATTCATCTAAGCCAACAATTTGCAAATTAATCATCAGGCTTAGAGTCACCGCCTCAGGCCAAAACTGAAGATTTATGGAAATTGTTTTGCCGTTTAATTTGCTTAGAACCAATTAATATTTACGTTGGTCATGAAAACTTAAAGAAGCCAAAGCTAAGACTGTTTTTTTTAATGGTAATAACTTTGATTCATTTGATTGGCCAACTTGATTAAGTTATTAATTTTAATGGCAGTTGAGTTTTGTATTTATAAAGACGTGACATAGACTTAACGAAGTTTTAAATGTCTTCTTTTAAGTTAAGATATTTAAACATAAATTTAAAAATAAATTTCCGCCTCTATGAAAAACGATTCAGAACTTTCAGCTAATATTTTTTCCAAGTGAATTATTATTTTTAAGGAGTTTATTTATTTTTATTTTCGTCGATCTTAGTAAAGATGCAAGTGGGGCTTGCATAACTCACAAGAGCCACCATAAAATGGCCTCTCCATTATGAAGCCAACGCATTGACATTTTACCAGCCTCTCGGCTGGCCCGCTGACTGGCCAAAAGCAGTAACAAAATTACGTAGGAAATGTATGCAATAAATCTAAGTAAGATGATGCTTTGTGAAAGGCAACGACTCCGAGCACACATCAGTTTTCGATATTTTTTTTTTTTATTTATCCAATCATGCGTGCAAAATGCGTTTGGCATTTTATTAAGTAGAAGCCTCTCAGCTGTCAAACTATGTACTATGTGGAGAAGCTGTCGAAATATTCTTGATATTATTCTTGGCCTGGCCAACTCACCTTTAAGCGGCAACGGCATCATTGGCAGTGCTCTGAATGTCAGATTGTGGAGCAGTGGCACTCGGCTGAGTCGGCGGTAACTGTGGCAGCAACTCAATCTTCCACAGCTTCCTTTTCTTGCTTTCGGTTTCGTGATTGAAGTAATATGGAGGTTTCGCCGCCGACTTATTTATGACAAAGTTTTCCGCTCTCCTTTGCTTTTTGTTGTTGTTTTCGTTTTTCTCGTGAATATTACTTAAATTGTTGCATATTTTCGTTATTGTTGTTGTTGATGTTGATGTTGTCTCACTATGCTCGATTATTTTGTTTATTATTTGTTATGGGCTAGAGAGGAATTGTAATGCACAGATATCACGATTTAGTTGATGTTTTTTTCGGTGGCAGCAAGAAATCACTTCAAGTTGTTCATTAAGACGAAGCTCAAGTTTGGCAATCCAAAGGCGAATCAAGTGAATTGTGAATTGATATAATTTTTGGGTAACATGAGATTCGGAACAAGTTCAAAGTAAGAAAGGAAACATTAAATTTGATTAGGTTACAAAATATTTACAGAGTCCAACATGAAGTGATATTTTCTTGGCTTTAATTTAGTTTGCTTGCTTTAAAGTTTTTCAATGTTTTTAGATCCTTGGAAAGTAAATACAAGCGATTTTTATTATATTTAATTTCCAATTTGAAGCATTTTAATCCTTGGAACTCCACAGTTAGTTAAAACTCCTTTAAAAACGCAAAAAATATCCCCTAAGATCGATCACTAGAGAGAGTTTCAAGTATCAAACACTTTATGAGCACTTTGGGTTTCTTCAACACTTTGGAGGGTTTTGAAAATACAATTTGAGCCAGAGCCAGACGAACAGAAGACGTCTTCACCCGTACGATATTCACATTTGAATGTTTCAATTGGCAAATGCGGCGTCCAACTTTAGTAGACTCGAAGCTCTGCCTCGCAAAAACGCTCGCAAAGCCAACGCAAAGACAGCAATCACAGCTTTGGCAGCAAAGCCAAAGCCGAGGCGGACCAACTTGCCGCCCCAGCGAAGATCGCTGCCACATCTTCCTCAATTCCCAAAGAAGCCGAAGACGACAAAAGCAGCCAGCAAACGCAAAACAAATGCAGACTGTCTTTGCAACCGGTCCAGCGATCAGCTGATCTCGGTTAGCTTGTGAGAAAAGCTGCGATCCGAACACGAGAGCGGAGTCTTCGGCTCCCGAGGCACTTAACAGCACCGCATCGGTACAGAAAAGTCTAACAGTTCTGTTAAAATTACCATTTTAGGAATTTAATCAGTGGATCTTGAGGGAAGTTAAGGGTTTTATTTGAAGTTGATTAATCTATGGATTTATTGTGAGTATTAAAGTATAAATTTACATAAAATTATATATTTTCTTTAAGATTTTATAATAGTTTTCATTATTATATCTAGGTTACTTGATAGAGTTTTAATATTGAGTCCAAACTAAGCTTATATAAGTGATAAGCAGACTTACTTTTAAATTATTTAATATATTGATTTTATATTTTACCTTTAGGTTAAAGTTAATTATTCCTATATTTATTTATATAAAAATTATAAAACAAGATCTTCAAATGAACTCAAATAAATTATTATATGAGTATATTTGCTTCTTAGGTTATTGAAAAATAAACCCTAGGATACAAATGTGCTCTACATACGCGAAATAATTTAGTAACAATAAATTTTAATTATAAAAAACCCACAGCTTTTTATAATCTTAACTTAAACTATAGTTATATCAGCTCCTCAATTACTTCAATTTCCCTTACCTCCTTCCTGGCCATCCCTCACTTTAATTATAATAAAAATCGCACATGTAATAAGCCCTTAAGGGGCTTTAACCACTCAAAGGATTAACCTCCTTGGCGTAATTTTCCATAAATTGCATTAAATGCTGCTCAAAAGCAGCCGAAGCTGATTTCAATCAATCAGCAAGATGACAATTTGAAAATCCATCACCAGTTAATGAGGAAGGGGAAGCACTTGTAGGGTTTTTCAAGCTGGGAACTCAGAGTCTGGAGAGGATTGCTGTACAATGGAGTGGAGAGGGTCGGTGAGTCTTCGGCGATGGTTCGATCGCTCGTGGAAGGCATAACAAACAAAATCGCAAATTAAAGATTCGAAATGCCCGCAGTGACGACTTTTTGACTCGAGGCGTTTCTGGTTCCTCGTTTCTTGGCTCAAAAATGTTGGCTTCTATTTTCTCGACAGACGCAAAGCAAGACAATGGGCCGAAAAGGGTAGACAGCTGAGCTGAGCTGAGGAGTTGACAGTGGACAGTTTTTATTATGATTTTGGGGCAGCTCCAACTCCTGTTGTTAGTTGCATAATATTTTGTTTGATTTTCGCTGGCTGCTCT